>NW_010588981.1:185941-235138 GCF_000705375.1 Tinamus guttatus | reverse complement strand
ATGCTTTTAAATGAAACTAAACTGTGTATAGACAGTAAGTTAAAACAAAATGCTTGATTTCTTTATATCACAAGCATGATATACTCTGCCTACTTAAATTATAAACAATATCCAAAAAAAAAACAAACCCCAAAACACCAAATGCATTCTTCCCTTTTTAGCTACCACTTATAATACACTGATGAAGGGCAAACATAGCAGTTCACCATTCAGAATGGATGTATGCCTTGTATAATGAATTAAAGATTCGATTGGGTGTCACACAGACTGGGAATGCACGTTCATAGGAAATGAGTTCAGAGTGAGATCAAAGGAACTTTACTGTGTTAATAATTAATACTCCAGTGTCTTTCAGGCAGGATATCTATGGCAGCTAACTGAAGTAAGATGGCAAAAGAGAGACAGTCAAAGCCTCATTATCACAGCAGAGAGGTTGAGGGCAGGATTTTCATCAACATCCAACCTATGTAATCAGTGCTCTCTATCACTGGATAGAGACTAAATAGAGTAAAGTATTTTTGAAAACATTTGCTCATCTGTGATACTTCCCAGTTTCTCCTCCTCTGCCTTTTTTGTGCTTGACATTGAAAATAAAGTAGCATAGAAGAGGCCCAAGACTCAATGGATATGTGACAAGTTTCTACTTATTCCTTAAGTTTATCTCTTCCTGAGTATTGATGAAGTCAGATCCCTAGGGAAAAAAAAAAAATTCTTCTGACCAGCTGCATGAGGAAAAAAAGTGTCATTTTAGGCCTGTATCAATAACATTCTGAGATAGATTTTCTACCTTTCCAGTCAGGCATTCCATAACTTGCTTGAGCAGGGGGGCTACGCTAGATGATGTCTAGAGGTCCCTTCCAACCTTAACCATTCTGTGACCATTCTGTGCTAACCATGAGGTTAAATGCAACTGCAGAAGTTACAGAAAGAAAATGAGCTAAAGGACTAAATTACTAGGGAACCAGCTGCAGAAGTTGTAAAGCCCTTACTATGAAAACCCAGCTACAGCATTTCAGTATTCCCAGTGATGGTGCACCCATGATGGTGCAGTCATCACACAGTCCCCAAACCCTTTGCCTACCCATGAAATCCTCTGCAATTTTGGCAGCGCACATGCAGCTCCAAGATATTTCGTATTCCCACCCAAACCCACAGATATTTTTTCCATGCACCCAAACTCTCAATTGTACCTTAAACACCTTGTCCTTGAGTGAATTCCTGCTTTAGCATCTCACTACTTACATAACTGCAAAAGCTCTGAACACAGGCAATAAACGTGAGTTTGCTCCTGCAGCTAAAGCTACACCTGACATTTGCAGTCAATAGAGACCCAGAAAAAAGGAACAACATCTCACACAGGCTACCAATGGAGCCCTGCTAAAAGGCAAGCTGTGCCCACAGCCCTCCATCAGGATGTACTCTGATCCCACAGACACCTGCAGAAAAGACTGAAAACTCCAAGTGTGCCAGCACCAAGACACCCTCTCAGTGTCATATTGTAGAAGTAACCAAAGTACTGCCGCATGGCTATGCAGCACGTAGAGGCGCCCAGGACACAGAATTTTGGGTACCTGCAGCTAGAGATCAGGTTTCTAAAAAGTTTCCCGACAACTACAGTCCTGCAATGGAATGGACAGCAAAGATAAGCTCCTAGCTGAGAACAAACCTTCAAATTTCATAATTGACACTTAATAATATATATATATACACACATATATACAAAAAATACTTTATAAGACAATGAAAACTGATCAGAGCCCAGTGAACAGGATATTGATATATTATCAATAGAGAGAGTGTATTGCAAAGGTAGAGGGAGAAGGGACTGCAGACCTATTGATGACACTGTTAACTCAATGTACTCTACTATAGAGCAGGGAGATACAGTGAAGGCATGCACTTCTTAAGCTGTTTGAACTTCTGTGATTAGAGGACCTATGAAACATGTTTGCTAGCACTTGTTTGGTTACAGCTTAGAGCCTTTCTGGAGGTATATAAGGACCTGAGCAATCTTTACCAGGTAACACTTTACTGTAGGCACTCTAAACTTTGCAGGACTAAACCCTAAGACACCCCAATTTCTTCTTTAAATGTCTATATTTCATGCATCCTTCCCTAGATCAATATCATATGCTAAACTTAAACCACAGGGTAAACATATTTCATAAATGCATATCATAAGTCTCTAAAAAGTGCCCAAGTTTTAGGCACTGCAAAGACAGCATGAAGAACATAGATGTTTCTGCTGAATGCTTGCCAAATTAGCAAGGTTAGAATCTACTGTATCCCCTAACACTACTAGCTTATTAGAAGTGATGAGGGGACCAAGAGGGCACTAAGGACATTTAGTCTACACTCCAAAAGTTCAGGTCACAAATCAATTACTCTGGATTAATTTCATCCCATTTAATAGGACTGCTTTGCAATTTTAATTTGTTTAATTTGTAGGATACCAAGAATTCCAGCATCAGAATTAATTGCATCTAATAAAAAGCCAAAATATAATTTTCATGATGTGCTGATTTGAAAGGAAGGAAAGAAGACAAAGTAAGAGCTGTGTGTATGGTACACAGAACATGATGCATCCTCACAGCATGGCCAGGAATGGCCAGATATGCCATCGAGATGTCCCTGTTGAAATCCTATCATCCACAGCATGGAAGAATGAGATTTCATATAACAAGATAAGCAATCTGGCAGCCACATTACAGCAAAAACATGTGCTAAAAAGGTTATGCAAATTGATTCCAAATTAAGAACTTTTTATTTAAAAAAAAAAAAAAGGAAAAAGCACTTTCATTTGCATTACACATAAAGGATTTTAATGTTCCAATCCTTAAAGCTCCATTTACCCTCCACTTCACTCTATCTGACATCACAAGAAGCAGATTGTATTTTTAAAGGAAAACAGTTGTTTCCTTATTAAGACAATTTCAAATAAGTCTCTGGCACTTCCATTAAAACAAGTTTAAAACAATCTTGGAGGTATACCCATTCCCAAGTTTACCCATCAAAATAAACTGTTGGTTTTCTTTGTGCGACTGATGGAAACACCAAAGTTACACACAATTATTTGTTACAGTACCATGGAATTAAACTTTAATAATCAATTCTGAAGTATTCTCAAATAATAATCAATTGTGTCAAAGCTATAGCACCTCACCACACATCACCATACCGAGCACAAGGTTCTATACTAATCTGACTGATTTAAAATAAGCGCTGAGGCTGAATTCTTTCTGGCAAGAAAGCAGTCTTGCAAATTCCATTAGCCAAAAAGTTGCTAGAAAGGAATTCATCAAATACCCTACCATTTTAACACTCATTAAAATATTCTATAGTCTACTGAATATATTTTTAAAAAATTGATTAGTATGTGTGAAGATATATTGCTACTTTCAAAGTATTAGAGATGGATCATAAAAGAGCCATAGACTCAACTCACTTGGCTCTACATAGCTACAATTTTCTAGCTGCGTAAAATAAAAGGTTTCCTACACTCCTGCTTTACAGATTCTCTCCTTTTAATTTTCTTATGCATGTCCACTGTAGAGAAAGCCTTTTGGTATAGAGTTAGAAACGCCTAAATATTTTTCCTAGAATGGAAGGGATTAATCCAACCATCAATTAAATACAGATTTTATATTTATGAATATGTCTTTCACTTCACTTGTGTGCATATGGAGATGTAGAGAAAGCTGAGTGTTACTGAAAGGTAGACGCTAAACAAGAGCCCTCACTGAGTAAACAACTCGCACAAAAGCTATCTCCTCTTGTTTTCACATTGACTACAGCATATGCTCTAGGGAATAATTTTTGTATTTTAGTACATAAATCAACACTGGCTATGAAAATGTTTCAGAGAAGAATCACTAAGAGAGCAAACATTTGGAGCTATCACTAGAATGTTCGCCAACAGAGATCAGTTTTGCAGAAAATTAACAAATAAAGCTGATGAGTACCAAGTTTAGGCAAGCACTACTTCTGTTAATGCTAACATTTACAACACAAAAATAAAGAGAAAAGTCTGAAGTTCAGAGATTTATGTGATTTGTATATTTTGCTGGACTTTTAAAAAAGCATCCAGCCATAATATTATCAGCTTAAAGCAGAACTTGCAGGCAGTTAAAAGGGTTCTTTTTAGCTTTTGTAAAATACATACACCACTAAAGAACAGACATTCTGAATTTTATCTTATTAAAGAAAATAGAAGGTACAAAACAAGATAGTCTGAATCCACTAATGCACTGATATAACTATATTCCATGCCAATTTTAAACCAGAAGAGATAAGAATAGCTCATTGTGCAATATTGTTCATTTTTAAAGTGTCCAATTAATAAAATTTCTTTGTTAGGGATGTTAGATGACATTTTTGTGCGTTTCAGGGGGGTTTCTGTTTTTAAACTTCTTGCTCAGAATAGTTCAAAATAAAACCTCAGGGGAGAGGGAGGCTTCTGCTCTTCTCTTACTACTACAAAATGTTATTGCAAAAAATAATATTATTTGGCAAATCCACCATTTAATGATTTTCTAAATTTAGTTACCAGTTCATTCTTGGATTACATTTTATTACCCATCCACAGAAATTTTAGAAAAATAAAATATAGTTACTCAGTTGAAAAGGAAATGGTCCTTGTGACAACAGAGTAACTGTCCACTGCTGAACTTCTTCATTTTTCTTTCAAATGGCTGTCTGTAACTGGTGGCTAAGATACTGACCTTGAGGGAAAATTTGCTGGTGTCAGATTGCAATTTATTTATTTACATATTGGTGATTGCTTGATATTCTCCCATGAGAAAAACATTACTTTTCTAAAAAGGTTCTATAATCTTAAAAAATGGGTTATTTTTCTATCAATAGCAACTGTCTCAGGAAAATCAAACCAGGCAGGAAATTCTGAGGAGCAGTGCTTGGGAGATATATTTTTTATATATACACACGCGCACACACACGCATATTATTTAATACATTAAGACCAAGTCTTATGTCATTCAAAACATTAGCATGGTAGCTCTTGACTTAAATCACACCCTCACAGTAAACCAAGCCTAACTAGACCAACCATGCTTAAACCAAGGAACATAATTCCCAGAAAATCCTTTCTATCATTCTTTAATATCTGTAAACTGCAAAATGTCTTCACGGTACGCTATGAAGAGAATAATGTCACCTATGATTTGTTTTTCTCCAGGGTTCTGCAGACAATGGAAGTCCCATGAAATTCATGCATGAGCCCCCCAGGCAGTACGGAACAGGGCTATGTATGGATCTTGTGCCTCACTGTCTTCCTCTGCAGCTGTATAAGGCACAAAGCAACACAGTTGGTATCCAGCCTCCTCAAAACCAGGAGCCTATTGTACATCAAAGGGTCTGTAAAGAAGGGATTGGAAGATAGATCAAAAGACTGAACTTCAACAATTTAAAAGATGTAGTTACTACATAGCAAGAAATAGTTTTGTAAGTACATCAGAGGGAATTCCACTGCAAGCGAGTAAGGCAGCAGACGGCTGCTGGAGAACACTTTGGCATTTAAAAGGAGAGACTCAGAGGCCCATGCCAGCAAGAACGAATGAAGCACGCAGCAAGAACATCAGTTGAATCACTGCAAGTGCAGAACTCTATCAGACTTGGAGCATTCCCTCTGGAGCAGAAACCTGTGCATTTCACATTATCCTTTGTGAAAAAACATCCATTGCAATGAACACCCAGCGAGAAGATTTGGTCTGTGACAATTGCAAAGACTATATGAGCTTGGCTGTGCCACGCCTGCTTAAATATTGTAACCAGTTTCTCACAACTCCCAGGAGCAGGAGACCACAGAGAGACAGAACCAGTGAAATTAGCTACTTCTATAGTCTGGTTATTTCTGCAGCAATAACATAAATTGCCCAATAATTAAACTTTTTTGTTATATGCCATCTGGACAGGGAGATTGCAAGATTTCATCTATTGCCTTAGAGTGTTTCGCTACGTTAGTGATGCACCATCTCATATCCCACATGTCTCTAGAGTTCATCTGAGACATTACTGAGCTCAAATTCAGTGTTTTGCTATTTACCTGGAGAAATTAAAAACAAACAAACAACACTCTTTGATATCTAGTTACTATTCTCTTGCAGATGCTTAAACACTTTATTTAACCTACCATCTTACTATGTTTGGAGCATAATTTGTCATAGTCAACATAAAATCCCAGTATTAAAAAAGAGACATATTTTAAGACTTCCATGACATGTCTTCTAGGCCTTACCTAGTACCTGCCACTCTTAATATAGTGATAGCCAAATGTGAATATCCATTTTAACTAACATGCCATCATTACTGCCAGCTCTTTCATAAAACGTTTTATAAACGCATGCTGACTTGTGGTCTAACTATGAATTTCTCATTTAGGCATTCAGAACCTGAATTCTTTTACTTCCCATTATACAACTGGAGGAAATGAGCAATCTGCCCAAAGGCAGGAAAACTGTCGCAGAAAAGCTACTTCAAAGGATTACTACATCCTTAATATGGATGTTTACTTCTTATCAGATGAATCACACCCTATGCATTATGCTGACATAGGATCAGATTATGTCCTAGTCTCAAACCTAAACCAGAACCGGACCAAGAAAAAACTGCCAAAGTCTCCTTCTGTCTTAATCCCGTTTTCACCTAGGCTTGGAAGACGTATGTACAAAGACCTTTTAAGGTGCAAAGGAAAATATAATTTATAGCGTTGTATGTATTTAAATCTACAGCACACACTCTTACAGATTCTGTGTAGATTTTTTTCTATCTTAAGAGTGCAGTATTTTGCAATAGCTTATAACAGCTTTCTACTATTTATCAGACATTTCCTATATCTTATCATCACTGTGTATCTATGATAGGCACGGAACACAAGTGATCCCACTTTCCAGCACAGGCCTTTTTCTATCACAAGGCATAGTGCAATCTCAGCATCAAACCAATTTCTTCAAAATGGACTTTCTGTTGACCTCTTTGGCATCATTGTGAAATCTTTGCAATTTAGTACCTGAAACATAAGGCTACAGCAAATCCAGTTAATACAATTTTGAAGTTGCTGTTGTGCCTACAATATTAAAATGACATATCTTAGACCACATAACCCAATATAAAAAGAAACAACAACAAAAAAAAACAAATTATAGAAATACAATGCTAACAAGTATTGGCAAAATACTCGTTGGATTATACAGTGAATCTTGCAAGATTTTTTCACATTATAGTTGCATTTTAACCTATTAACAGGATATTTACTCTCTTTGCTGAGGTAGAAGAATCACGTGAAAAAATAAAAACAAAAGCATGTTTCAACATCAGCAGCACCAATCTTAATTCTACATTTTTAGAGCCATAGAAAAAACATTGTACTTCAGTATGAAATATTCAGATTATTCTAACAAACATACAGAACACAGAGGAAAAAACACCACAGGAAGTTTTCCATGAGCAAAATAAAGCTGCCCGTTTCCTTTCACCGGAGAGAACGTGAAGCTAAAAAGGGAAAAGGAGTCAAGACTGATGCTTGGATAAATGCATGGAGAAATGTTCTTTACATAGGAGGAAGAAAAACTTACCAATACTGCTCGCCCTTGGGAAATAAAGAAATGTCCAGACACAACAATGGTGACGATAAGATAGCCTGATTCTTCGTTTGACTCAAAAACCTTTTAAAACAAAGACCAAAAAAAACCCACATATATATAGCCTTATAAATGCACGTTTACAATGTTCAGAATTCACGTATTCCATTTCTGGTGTAAAACAAATTGTTTTAACTGGAGGTGCCTGAAATCAAACATACAGAATTACTTCTCAGAAAGGCAAATTGCCCTCCAATCCCAAATAAAGCAGGCACGTTCAAGTAGTTCTTATAAATTACAACTCCATATAAGAGTTCAGCTTCTTAAATCTAAGCAACCATATGAACTCTTCCAACTTAAGCCATAGATTTCAGCCATTTTTAATATCACAAGTCACTCCTAAAGGAGGAAGAAAATGGGCTACTACAACATCATTGAAGTGGTTGTTAGTAATTCATGAAGCAGAATCTCTTGGCTCCTGCATTTATTTCATATTTGCAGCCTGAATTGCAGCACAGAGCTAGCCCAGCCACCTCTACACAAGCTAGTTCAGAAGAAGGAAGATGCCTAGTATTTTCACAGATTATTCTACATTGATTTATCTACACTGTTTCACATCCAGCTTTATTGTAGCTTTAAAAAGTGTGGGTGACAGCTAGAAACCCACCAGCAATCCCACAATATCGGGTGCTAAGATCCAGGGACCGAGGCTATATAAGGCGCTAGACAATTTAATGAGCGTGTGAGACTAAATAACAGTGTTGGGCAGCCAGGATTTATTTAAAAAAAAAAAAAAAAAAAGCACGTGCACAGCCCTCCTGCGGCCAGTTAGGGCAGAGACACCCACACACCGCTCTAGGGCAGGAAAACGGGAAAACTCAGCTGGACGGGAAGGGCCAGCAGGGGCCACCACAGGGAGAGGCGGCCGTTGGGAAGCGGCCCTTAGCCTGCCCTCTCCGCCCCACCTTCCATGAGGTGCCTCTTTGCTCCTCGTCGTCGCCGTCCGATGGCGGTAAGAAGCGGCCGTAGCGCTTCAGGGGCCACGTTGTGGCGCTGCCAAGGAGAGAAGTGGTGTCGCTGCCGCCTGTGCGGCTGTTACCACGGGCAAACAGATGCCCCGGCTCCGAGCTGCGGTCCGGACACCCCGCACCGGCCGCCATCTCCGCGCCGAGGCGGCAACCCGGCCTCACGGGGAGCTGTCAATCAAGGTTTGGGCGGGAAGAGGGAGCCAATCGGCGGGATTTTTGCAGCCGTTTTTCAGCTCCGCAGCGTGTGGGGCCGCGCTTGGCCGCAGCGCCTCCTCTCGAGGCCGCCCTTGCCTGAAGGCACCGCGGCTCCTGTGTCCCTCTTCTGCCTTCTTATGGTGGTGTTCGAGGGCGCGGATGGGGCGGGAAATGCGGGCCGAGAGGCAGGCGCGATGCTATTTCTTGGAGCTGAGGAAGAGTGCTTATGGCTGTGTGTTGGGGGAGCTGCCTGGGGTGCCCATCTTGGTGAAACACCTGAGAAAGTTGGCGGTGGTGTCAAAATCTGCACGTCCTCGGCATCTCTGCGCAGGTGAACTAGCTCTGTATCCTGCAGAAAAGCTGTCCTAAATTCCAGGGTGCCATTTGGGTTGTTGGTGCAGCAAGATGCTGTGTTTCCCTCAGTGCTCTGCTGTTTTGCAGTTTCTTCTGGATAGTGACTGTAAAGCACTTTGGAAAATCTGAATGGGCAGTATGTTAAATTTAAAAAAAAAAATACTTTTTGATTGCTCTGGTGTGTTGCCTGTCATTAGCCAAGCCAGGCTTGCATAGCTGGATAACAGATAGAAATCACACTTTTCTCTCCCTGCTTTGCTTCCTTTCTTATCACTATTATATAATCTTCAGAGCAACCTACATTTTCTCTAGAAAAAGAGTGATGGTGAGATGACTCATAATAAGGCTGCTGTTATGTATTCCATTAATAGTATGTGCCTTGGCTCATTAGCGATAAGAGCACATGTGTTGGCTAGCCAGGATCACTGGAGTGGGCACGAAAGAGCCTCTGGTCGTTCATAAAGATGTGAATGAGGGTTTGTACTAATTTGAGCTGACTTAAGAATGCCTGGTCACCATTAGCCCTTGTCAAACTACTCCTGCATTTGCATACTTGAGCCTGTCATGCCGTTAGCATTAATCCCAGGTCTGAACATTGCTTGTCACCAGCAGCACGTATGTGATCAAGAAGGGGCTTGGCTAAACAATCACACTTGTAAATTAGATGAAACAGCAAAATTTATGCTAGCTTTTTTTGCTTTCCATCATCTTTATTATGGTTTGCCCTTATGCAGCTGTCATAGATCCTATGATGAACTACTACCTCTCATGATACAAAGTTTCTAGGTGAAGGATTGGCTCCTTGGTTATTTTTTAACAGTTTGAACCATTTCTGTATGCTAACGCGTGTTTTTGTTACATGGCCATTGTGTTTTTCATCCAGTGTTACAAGCTTGAAAGTCAGGTTATCTATTTGATGAACCTTTTCCATAATAAGCAACTTTATAGTGTTTCAAAAGGGTGAGCGGAATGCTCAAGTTTCTGTATTCATCAATAAGGGGGTTTCTCCACAGTTTGGCTGAAGAGCAGGACAAAGGGAGGGGAGACTGAGTGGAGCCATGACAAAAAGAGCCATCTGCAACGAGATGGGGGCCTTTACAAAGGAGAGAAATAGGGCAATTCCCCCACATTCTTCAACAAGGGGGACAAAGGAGTTGCTGAGCTCAGGTGAGAACAGATGGCGGGAGGCCGGAGTTCGGTGTAGGCGGCCGGGAAGGCTGTAACTTCTGAGTACCTTGGCCAATGGGGAAAAGGAGAGGGCGTCCCTCGGTCGGGAAATTAGGATAAAAGGGGGGCTGCGTCCCCCAGCAATTTGAGAGACCCCCACAGGGATATGCCCGGTGGACTCTCCCTTTATTCGAATAAAGTTTTAGGACTCCTGTGTCTCCTTTTTGGACATTCAGTTCTTGACAGCGAGATTTTCCGCACAGGGGGGAGGTGGTGGAAATCTGATTTTTGCCAATAAGGAAGCAGGCAGAAAGTAATTAAATGTCTTGACAAGATCGTTGAGAAAAATCAGTGTTGAAACAGGAAATACAGAGTGGGTGTCCTAGGCACCATTTGCTTTCTCTAATTGCTGCTTCCACAAGAGGAACTTGGAACTCGCCTGTCAACTTAGGGACTTTCTTGGAAACCACAAAAAAGATAGCATAAATGCCAGAAAAAGAGATTTTGAGTATAATTCAACTGAATTTGTTATGGAAAATGGTTTATTTGCAGCATCTAGTGTTTGGTTTTTGCAAAAATGTTTTCTAACAAACATGCTCCTGCAGGAGAAAACAAAGCCAAGCTTTTAACCAAAGTAAGCTAACACTGTCTGATCCTCCCATCAAATCCTTTTTTTTTTTTTTTTTTAAAAAAAAAAAGCCTATTTTGAAATGGCCCATGAAAGGAAGAAATTATTGGCAGGCCATAAAGCTAGTTACAGTGTGCAAAAGGCTATGCAAATTCAGCCAGATATACAATATCTGCCGTTAATGTAGACCTGAAGCTAAAGCAGTGCAGTTCAACCTTGTTACTGCAGTGTCTCTTGCTTTCCTTACCAAGAGGTGTTGTAGTCGCATTTAGCTCAGCTGCTGACCTTTAAACAGGATTCCTGTGCTGTTAATTTTCTGATCCTAGATTTTGCTTGAATGGGAAATGCTATTTTGCCTCTAGTTTTATGGTAAGAGTGAACTGTAGGAGGAGTATCCCTTTTTAAACTTTTATTTAAGCATTACAGAATAAGATTTGAAACAGGGAAAAGAGTGTTTCCTTAAGGCTGATCCTCAAGATATTGCTGATTTCGAGTTCCTGCAGGATGGTAGTGGGTTTTTTTTGTTTGTTTGTTTTTGTTTTTTCCTTCTTCTGTCAGATGAGCCTGACAGAGATTAAAATACGTCCCCTCAGAGATGAGATAGCAAATCTTGCATATGTGGCAAGGACAACCATTGTTATTGTGGAACACTCCGGATCTCCTTGAAACCTCACAGACAGTGATGGTAAAAGCTAATTCTAGTGCTGCAAAAAAAAATCATAGTCCTGTTACTAAGTCAGAGTATCCTTATTGGATATATAGTATCTGTCAAGCTAAGCAATTTTGTGTTTGTTCTGGAAAAGACAGTAGTATTAAAACAAACAAAACAATCCAGTCTCTCTTCTAAAATGACACTTTCCAAAAGTTTTATAAAGGGAAACAAGGGTGAAGGTAAAAGCAATATTTTGTGGCACGGGTAGGAAATTTTTAATTTACATAGTGTCTTAAAAAGACATTCTCATGAACAGATGAGGCTTCCTCCCCTCTTTTGTCACATCAGAGTGTGGCTTTATTCTTATTTCTCTCATTCTTTCAGAGGGTAAAGACTGTTTTGAGAGAAGGAGTGGTGAGGATTTAGTGTGTGTATGGGTTTTGTTTCGTTTTTGGAGATCTTTTGCCCAGATATTGGTTTGGTACTTATATGTCTGAGTGTTATCTTTCAATTAGCTAACAATATACTCATCACTTTCCAGAAGGAGAAAGCAGATAGATAGCACAACATCTTCTCTCCTAAAAAGAAAAAAAAAAAAAAGTCAGTTATACATTGATACATTTTATAATCTAAGCGGTTACAACATCTCAGCGTTTGATTATTGCATAGCAGTTCTGCACACATCCACAAAGACTTGCCGTGTCCTCGGTGTTGAGGAAGATGAACTTAGAGGAATTCTTGCACACCGGGGTTTGGAGGCAAGGAGCGTGTGGGGCTGTGGCCTGCTGTGAGATGGCCTCTTTCCCGAGGAGCGTCAGAAGGTCCCTTGGTGCATCTGTTAGCAGGAATATCTTCCCAGCAGTTAGACTTTAATCACTGAATTTTATTTATAGCTTTTATCCTGTTTCAGAGGCCAAAAAAAAAATGTTGCTTTTCTGAATGGCTGTACTTCAAGCAGTGTTGTAAAGGCAGATGTGAAGTTTGATGACTCGTATTCGACATCAGGCTCAAATAATATCTTATGGATGTACTTCATAATTGGTCTTTTCTCTGTGATAGCCATGTTGAGATTAGGAATTGATTCAGAGACCTCCATTTAAGCATCACAGGAATTAAGGGGATTCTTTCTGTCTTGGGCTTTTCTAGAATTTTCTTCTAGAAGCAGTTGCTGCTTCTGTTTCTTGTAAGTAAAAGCACTTTTTTCCAATCAATTCTTCAATGCTCCCTGCTTTTCAGGAGTTATTAGCTGTCACTGCCATGGGACTTGCTGGTTTCATACTGAGTCAGAACCTTTGAGGAGGTGAGTGAATGTAGTTGTCCCACCTTGCAAAAGATGCATCTTCATGAGATTGCTTTGGCTGCCATGCAAGACGTAGAAGCCTCGGGTATCTGTTCTTTCTGGACAGTGTCATTAGAAAGCAGAGCTTTCTATTCTGTGAGCAGGGAATAACAAAAGACATAGTAATTTTTCTTGACCCTTGACTTAATAGCAACTTTGGCTTTATCGTATGTTTTGACACTCTTATATAAAGCCTTGGTTTCTCTAGGAAAGGTTACATTTATTCAAAACATGATCTATTTACACTGCTTTTCTTTTAAATCTAACGTCAGCACTCATATGGCACAGATGAAAGAGCCTCTGCCTTACAAAATTTACATTTGCATAAAAAAAGCCTTCACTGGCAGTGCATCCATTTTGCTGAGTGCCTTTCATTTTCCATGACCTTGAAAGCATAAGGGCATTTATTAATTAATTCAAATTTACAGCTGGGTGGAGGGGAGAATTGCAGATCAGAGATGAGCAATTTGTTGTATGCCCCTTATTTGATGAGGATTGTAGAAGGAGAAATAGTCCATGTCTTTGCCAAGATTTCTCATCCTAATCAACTGGGAAACTTCTAATTTAACCACTGGTTAAATAGTGATTCTGTCAGAAAGAGAATAATTGTTGTAAGCTAAATTCTTGACAGTCTTGGACATAAACAAAACCTTTGGTTATATCTGCTTTTTTAACTTTTCAACTGATTAAATGTGGATGTTTCCTAATGTCAGCCCACGCATGCTGATATAGACTCAGCAGCCATGAAAGGGACTTCTGAATTCCTGACTTTGACAAAGTTCCTTTCTGCAGAAATATATATCAGACCCTTGAAAAGGAGAAAGATTCTTATTTAAAATACACTGCCATTTAAACTAGAGGAAATCTTTCTGATTGTTGGTGACATGAAACTAAATTTGACATGCAAGTGAGCAGCTGCTATGCCTTCCAATAAGTAAACTATATGATACACTTAAGCCCATCTTCCCAGGAGCTGCAGATGGTTTGTTAAAAGAAGCCAAGTATTTTATAAATCTGCCTCTGTCCTATCGCCTTCAAGCTGGGTCACTATATCCATGCTATTTGAAGCAAGGCTTATAGAAGGAAGTATTATGAGAAACAACAAACAGATAAACCTCTGGGCACACGGTTGCTTCTTCATGGATCTGGAAGCATACCAAAAGTGTGTCTGTTATCTGTAGGCTAGGCAAAATCTCTCTCCCTTTTTTTTTTTTTTTTTTTTTTTCCTCTTTCCTACATTCCTTACCCCTCTTAACAAACCACTTGGGAAATTCTTCCGTGGCAAAATTCCAGAATCTTCTGGGTAATCTATTCCCGTGCAGAACTACCTTTACCATTTGACAACCCTTGCTAATGGCTAAATAATCCTCACATGCTGCAGTGCAAAGTCATTCTTTTTTGCCCTAAACACCACAGATGCAGAGAACAGTCTCTAGGGCACCCCCTCTTTTATTCTGTGTGTTCATTGCACTATGTGCATACTCAGCATCCTCTTAGTCATTACGGTCAGTAACAGCATCAAAAATTGATTATATAGTGGCATTTCTTTGTGGGGAGTGGGAATGAGGGAAGAGTGGCAGCAACACAACAAGGTGTCAGCACAATTTACTCTTCCCAGACCAGATAGTCACTTCACTGTTACATGACGATATAGGTCATCCAAGGTATCCTCAGGATTGCAGAGGCACCAGGAGTTGAACACAGCACAGTGATAATGTGGCTACGTATCAGCGTAGCTGCCTGTCTGACACAGGAGCTGGGCTGTGTGCTCCAGCAGAGGGGCTTTCCAGTCCCATAAGATTCCACACTGTTTAGGAAGCAAGCAGCGGAGTGCTAATAAATTTAATTTACTTGCTTAATCTCCCCTGTGTTTTGTATTAATATGAGTAGCATTATAGCAGCAGGGATGTGCTTATATAACAAAATGTTCTCCTTCAGCTTAAGGTTAATGGAGTTGCTCATATTTACCATGCTCATAAAATGGAGGTCTTAAACTCCTGCAGCAGCCTATGAGTAACTTCCATGAGAGCTGGTTATAGCCTGGGAGCCAGGGATTGAAGTACTGGGTATTAGAAGTTGCTGCAAATCCCACAATATTAGGAGACAGTCCTATCTCACCAAACACGGCAGGATCAGCACATGGAGGAGAAGCGTATTGAGCAGGAGCATGTTACACATGAAATCTTTGTTTTTACTGGTATTGTAAAACAAAATCAGACCCGTTCCTTCTCCAGCACTCAGACTTTTTTCTTTGACATTGAATGGTGTATGGTACAGTACAGAAATTGTATTATACTGTGTCTTTTCTTTCCCATGTGTGAAAACCTTTCTTATTTAGTGATTTCAAGCATGCCATATTTTGTATCTTGGGTAAGCATCTGATCATTTTCTTGTGTGTCCCTTTTGAAATGATTTTGCCAAAATAGTGCCAATGTTTTTCACTCTTGCACAGGAGTTTTTCTTTTCTGGTTCTGTTAATTAAAAATAGTGACTACTAAGGTGACATTTTCACAGAATCACCTAATATAACTGCATCTTCTTGTTCCTTATAGTAATTGTTTCTTGAAAGAACATCACTGTATAAATAAGGTGGGATTTTGGTTGCGTTGTTTGTTTGTTTGTTTGTTTGTTTGTTTTTCCATGCATATAGCTTTATAAACATTCAGTTGTTTCATATGCCATTTTACTGCCTAGCTGTGGAGAATCACTGTGTAGAAATCATTCCATTATGTTCAACTAGATCTCATAAGTTCTGTTCAACAGATAGAAATGTTTATATATGGGCTGAGATTCTCCAGGAAATCTGCCCATGGAGAGCTGGAGAGCAGAAGAAAGACTTGGTACCACCGATCTGTTTCCCTAAAGAGCAGCTTCCTGTGTAAAAGCAGCTGACCCTATAGCTGAAGGAACTAATGGTCTGCTAAAGGAAATTAAGAGAAGTTTTACCTTCTACTCCATGGCTCCCCTGCCTCCTCTTCCCTCTAGGCTTTGCAGCTGCACGTCATCTCCAGCAAGTTCCCAGAGGCCTAAGATGGGGGGGTTATACAACACACATAAGATATGTATTCAGTCCCTGAAATAGTAATTATGCAGAAGATATTACCTAGCAGTCTGTGATCTAGAAATGCTGTGATCTAGAAAATGTTCTTTGATGGTCACAGACACAAAATCTCTAATGCATCATTAGGGATAACATGTAAAAATCCCTAAAACAAACTAGACCCAATCAACCTGAGAGGCTTCCAAGGCTTATGTGCATGTATCAGTTTCTCCCGCTCCCTTATGCCAAAGAGGACCAAACGCAGCTCTCCTCCCTTGCCCCTAATTTCACTGGGGCTCATTGCCAAATAGGCAAGCGTGATTAAGCTTTGGATGGGTCTTTAGGAGATACTTTTATCTCTCAAAGATAAAATACATTGAGTTCTTTGTTGTCTCCATTAATACCTCTGGGAAAGAACTGTTTTTGTTTTTCGATGTTTATTGAGCCAAACATACTGACAGCAATTCATAAATATGGAATATCTCCTGTACTGTATTATATTTTAGTTAATCTTAATACAGAAGGCAGTTGCTTAATTCAGCCTAATGTAATGGCTGTCTGAAAACTGAGATATCTGTTGTTATTCTTTGCAGAACCTGGGTATGATTCTGATCTCCCAGTAAATTTGCAGCAGAACAGTTCTGCCAGCTTCAGCTGATTGCTTTGTGATATGCATTGACAGCAGGTAAGAAAGGGAACCTGTCTTCAGTCTTACTGCTGCTTGTTACACAGGACTTGAGCAGACAGGGACTCAAATGTAACCTGAGTTGTTATTCTCAGCAAAAAGATCAAGTATGATAGATTGAATAACAGCTGTGATATAAGATATTTTGCTTTCCTTATCTTAGCATTCCAGAGATAAAGTATTTGCTGTTGTCAGTGAAAACTAAGATGCCATTTTACCTAAGCCTTCACGTTAATCAAGAAAAATGTAGTTTTTAAGAGACATTTCTCTTACCCAGATAGAGATGATGCTTCGGGTCAAAAGGAAATTGGAGATTGTTCAAAAACTGTTCATTTCTCCCCAAGTGTTGCAAAACAGTGTTTTTCAAAATCAGCCCCTTTTCATAGTAATACATTCTGATGGTTCCGCTATGTTTTTGAAGAATAAAAATATATTGATTACAGCAGTCTTACTCACAAATAATTAGTATGTGTTTGTGTTCTAAGAGGCAGATAAAAGAACATTTTACACAAGAGTAAGTCAGTGGAAGGGGTTGGTTTTAAGTTGTGCTAATGTTTGTCAATGCCTCAGAATCCTTTCCACATTGTGTGGAGCTGTATGACTTCCCACCTGAAAGACACTTCTGCAGAAAATCGACAAACCACACTGACATTTCCTACCAGGAGGAGAAAAAAAAAAAAGGAAAAGAAAAATATATATTATATATATATATATATAATTTATATAATGTTCCCTACTTAGCCTTCAACATTTTTTCATATTCTCTGGATAGTCAGGCAAAACTATGATGAGGAATGTACTGTGAGGGCTACTGCTTTGAATTGCACTCAGAATAGAGTGAAACTTGCTTGCAAGCTAGTGAGCTTTGCCTGTTTGTCTTGGCAGTAGCAGCTTGACTTTTTTAAGATTTGTACTCCTAACTATGAAAGTCCAGCTCAGCTCTATGTACTGAGGACAGTTTAATTCAACGGAGAGGACATTGGGCAAGATGGCCCTGATTATATCATGGCTGCTGTCCTTTCTACTTGCAGATATCTCACTCAAATAAACTCTGTCATAACAAAGAGCTTCAGTACTGAAAATAGTAACATAGCAATCTGAGAGTATTTGGCAACTCTTACAGCACTATTGGACAATGCAGAATAGAGAATGCTTCATTTTGCTTTTCAATGCAAGTGCAGGCTCATATGTTTGCAAATAAAGCTAAGGGCTCTCCATATTTAGAAGAAATGATCCTTTAAAGCTGTCTCTGATTTTCATTTATATTCAAAGCAGTATGGCAAGGTGATGCAATCTGCAGCTTTTCATTTCTTAAGGTTTAAAAAGGAAAGAAGTGTAGGATGTATTAATAGGAGATCTTTCTATAAAACAAAGAAAGAAAACAGATTAAGTCACAAATTTAAAGGATTTATTCTTTTAAAGAAACATAAAGCTACAAAAATAAAATACACTTTATTGTACAGCACCCTTTTATTGGGGTGGGCCTTGTTGCCGTAGAGTGCAGAGGATGCCAAAAGTTTACATGGGTCTGAAAAGCAATTAGACAAATTCAGGAGAAAGACTTCACCACCAATGTACACATGTACAGCTCTCATTTTTACCTGCTTTAAGAATAAGCTTTCATGAAGCAGGAACACGTCTTGAAATTTCCTCTGGCAATTACTAAGTGACCTTTTCTAGACTGCCAAATCAGTCAAGTTTAAGCACCACTCATGAGTATTTAGTATATACCATGAAATGCTACTCAGTTTTCAGATACTCAGCTCTTGACTCAGCTCAGCTCCTCAGACAGCTTCTTCGCAGCGTATGCTTCTACTCTCCTTCAACCATACTTCTTTTAATGAAGAAGTATTTCCAAATTACTCCCTGTTATCATAATCGAAACAGGCAAAACTGGGTAAATCCATTGCTAAGTGACATGTGCCAGTAGAAAGCCATTAGAATCAGGACTTGGAATGTCTGATGAACACTGTCATTTACTTTAAACTCAGATTTTTGTATTGCCTTAAAACTATTGCAGTTCTGGGAGAATGGCCTTCTAAGTCAGGGTCATCTCCTGATTCAGCTAGTGGTGGGGGACACTCCTTGTGGTGTAGGACAGTGGGGAGGGGAAAAAGGTATGCAAAGGGCTGCAATTTTCTACAGCTCAGAAGAGGTTTTCCTGCAGTTCTGACTGATTTGTACAGTGTAGGCACAAGCTAGTCTCTCAGCAGTTGCCCATCACACACCAGCAATGTTTTAGGTAACCACCCCCCATAGACTGTGCCTGTGGAAAAGACAGCACACAACAGGCAACTTGGCTTGATCCAGAATGCAGGATTTTGTCACCTGCAGTATGAATTGTCCTGATTGCTGTAATAGGAAATAAAATAAGACGCACTTACTTTCATAGTGCTACCTGATCAACCTCAAATGCAAGCTCAATAAACTGTCAGAGAGAAAGCAGTATTTTTGTGACACATTATCTGTTCTGTTATCAATTTTTAAAAGTTCTATCATCTCTTCATAGATATGCAAATTAATAATATTTTCCACCTAACTGTCTCTCTGAGAAAACAGTCAAGAATAAGTAGGTGAGAGGTAAGAGTGCCCGTTTAGGGTGAATTATGCAATTTGTTGTGTCTGAACAGAATAATTTGCGTATTTCATGAACACTGCAGGATATTTTTATTATGAAATAATAATGAAACCAAAAGATTCTTTTCAACCTGGCTAAAAGTTGCTCTGGAATTAGTACTGGCAAACAACTACACCTTACCTCTTTACTCCATTAAAGCCATCTTGCTTGTACTTTATAGACACTGATGGGCAATCTGATGCTCACGATCCAGTTCATTGACTTTTTTTGTTGTTCTGAGGTGACTATAAACATTGTGTGTGCGCAACATTTCCAAGCTCCAGCTTGCAAACAGGAGGGCTGGGATATGACTCTTTTTTATGAGAAAGGTGATGTCATCTGTTAATGCTAAGAACCGAGGACCTCAGCCTTTATAACTTCTAAAGTTTGGTCTGGATCATGTGGCAGGAGGGTCATGAAACTTCTTATTGAAGTGCAATTAAAAGAATATAGAAGAATAGTCAAGAAAGAAATGTCTAAAAGTTGTTAAAGTCAAAGAAATAAAAGACAAAATATTACTCTATCCAGGAACTTGAAAGTGTCCTCTGAAACAGTGTGCAGATCCAAAAGCTGCTCTGGCAAGTCATTGTTGATTAAAGAGAACAAGCCAGAGAGTTCAGGTTCCAGCTGATGACATTTTTATATGAAAGTTTACAAATTCCATTACATTCATGCCAGCTTCAGAATTGCTCCTGCTAACTTTCTCCATTAAAGTGCATAGCTTGAAACTTGATAAAAGAGAAGAAGTAATTATAAATTTGGCTCAGAGTCAGACAGGAACTACGTCTTGTTGGATCTGTGGCTGTTCAATATTCATTTTTTCTTCTTCCTTTTGCACAGTGAAAGGGCACAGTTAATTTTTACAATTGTACTGAGATATTTGGTTGCTGCTCTCAGATGAATCCTTTAGTTGGAATCCTCTTACTCTACATAGAAAATGTCTTGGTAAACCCTTTTATTGATATGCATAGAATTCAGACCTCAGTGATAACAGAGGAAAAAAGAACAAGCTTCATAGGGTTGTCACATTGCTTAATATAAAAATTGGATGATAGAGGGAGGAAGGCAATACTGGAATCTCTATAACACCAATGCAATGCACTAAGGAACACTAACTGCAATTCAGGATACTGAAAATACTATAGTATTTTGTATTAAAAGACTCCATGAGGAGCATTTAGCCTGACCTTTATACCATAAGCAGTAGGATTTAACCCAGTGCCGCTTGGTGCAGTTTGTAGATGAACCAGTGCATTAAGAGCTCTGCAATTGCGATTTAAAGCTACCAGCTGATGCTCTGCCATTTCAGTGGTCCATACAGATGACACACTTTGCTATTGTCTAACCAAGTTCATGCTTACTTTCCAAATTGAGGAAAAAAAAATGCTAGAGAACCTCAGAGACCTGACAGCAAACTTCTGGTCCCTGTTTGTCCTGCAGAGCATGTACAGTTCAAGCTATAGTAACATGAATGTGTCTCAATCGCTAATGTGCACAACCTATTCTGGAGGAGATAGCACTGAGTGAGGGAATTTGTATGTGGACAGGAATAAAAGACCCCAGTTATGAGAGAGCAGTCCAGTGCTGAATGCACTCATTAGTTTAGCCTGGAAACAGTGGCTGCTGTTACAGCTACCTGTAGAAAGGCAGGTGGGAGGAGAACATGTCCATTCCTCCGTGAGGTCTTGGCATGAGATTCTGCAGGAACGTAGCTGCTGCAAACCACTCCAAGACAGAAACCTGCCACAGATGCCCTGTTGTGACTGGATCTGAAATCGTGATCAGGGCATCAAGGGCATCTTAAAGAGCTGCAGGCTCTGCTCCTCCCATATCCTCCCTTCAATCCCCTGTTTGTGTCCCTCCCCATTGCCTGTATCCAGCTGTGAGCATACTCAGAAGAGTGAAGCTTCAGTGTTTGCTCCTGGCCTCTCAGGTAGACTGCAGTTAGGCACTTGATCACTTCTCATCTGTCATAAAAGCACTGCTGACTCCTGCAGTAATTCAATGGGCCATTTCTACTGCAAAGGGCCTGTTCTGAAAAGGCCAACTTGTTCTGCCCCAGCTGGCAAAAGGAGCCGGCTGTGCCGCCTGGAGGGCCTCTCAGTTTAGGTCCTTTCCTCAGAGCAGTTGTAATTTGAATTGACATATTGTTGGCTAGACACATTCAGCAACGATTCCGCTGGAACTGCGCAAGCAGTTGATTAGCAACAGTGCTAGAAATAGGGGTTCCTGTGAGAGCCAATTTGCTTTTTCCAAGCAGGGAAAATTTAACAGAATTTTTGTTGGTGTTGCACTTGCTTTCAACAGCCAGGGCTCACCAGTCTTATGAAATCAGTTGCTCAAGAAGAGCTGGAGGATTAAGGGCGCATTATTATTTTGTCTATCTGGGAGCGATGTAGACTGAGTCAGTTACCGGTTGCTTGTCACGCCACTACAAGTGGACACGTAACCCGAGGTACACTGTGGAAGTTAGATACCTAAAGCCTAATCTGTATGCCACATGTGTGCCTTTGGGCTAACACTGGTTTTCTTTAATAAATGTAATAAAACTAGTAGTCTTTTTGAATGTATTTAATTATGAAATGTTT
This sequence comes from Tinamus guttatus, assembly GCF_000705375.1. Next base: position 213,250 of record NW_010588981.1, on the reverse strand, counting down.
TCTTCAGCATGTTCACATGCTTTATGTGAACTTGCTTTTGAACTTAATGTACATTAAATCATACGACTCTTTTGGGCATGATTAGGCTATCTGTACGTACTGATCATTTCCTCTGAATGGCTTCTTGCTTGGGCAGATGCTGGATTATACCCTGTTAAGGCTTCTGTGTATATGTACATTTGCCTCTCCAGAAAAGAGTGCGTGTTGCGCTGTAGTGTTTCCCTCAAAAGATAACATGCATTGTAAGCCTGCCCTAGATTCACAGAAGTGAAAAGCCCAGGGAACCATTTCATTCATCTGTTCCCTGCTGGAGTCAGTCTGGTGAAGGCTCCGGGAGGTCATCAGGTCCTAATATAAAGATATTAAGTGACAGATTTTGCTGCCGTCTTTGTCCATTTGCTCCAATAGTCAGCTTGCTGGGAAAATGTATTCCTTCCTATGTATCTCGCTCTTACTTTTAGGCGTTTGTTATTTCTATGTGTTTCTGCTCTTGCTTATGAAGCTCTTCAGTTACTAGTATAATACGTCCTCATAAATAATTGCTTCACCTCTTGATCTCCCTTTATGATAAATTAAACATAATGAACTCTTCTCTTGCTTTAAGGCATTATTTTTCCAGATCTTTCCACTTCCTGTCATTACGCTGCTGCTTATAGTCCAGGGTCACATAAGCACAAAACGCTTAGACAAACGGTCCTTAACAGGGTCACTCCTGCGTTGTCAGGATACAGCCCCAGTCTGTAGCTACTCGTGTATTTTGTTGGTACATATACAGCCTTGCACAGTTAATGCACATTTGGTTAAATCATCTCTGTTTACCAAAATGCTCTTTACTCTGTGCTCTTTGATGAATCACTATCTATGTTACTTATATGAGTACCCTCGGGAAGTAAGTTTGTGTGTGTTTGTGTGCGTGTGCATTTCTGTTTGCTTTATCTTGTTTAAATGCTGGATCCAGAGCCAATATTTCTGTACCCTTTCTCACATATCCCTTTGACAACAACTCCACAAAGGGCGTTTTGCTTGGAAATTTCCATTTTCTGTTATTTCAGAAGGTAAGACTTATCTTTTAAGAATAGATAAGTCTGATTTCTGCCCCAAATTATAACTCTGCAAGTAGCCACTTCATGAAGTTTACTGAATGGAAGACCTGTGGATGCCCAGGAAAACGTTAGTGGATTTTGTGTGTCGCTTGTGCAACAAAGCCTTGAGCAAATGGATGCAGCGTTGCTGCTAGTTTTGTTAAGCTGTGAACAAAAGAGCATTTTGGCTCCATGCAGTTAATTTGTAGCAGTGCTGCCTTAGTCTGAAATATTGTCAGAATCTCAGTGTTCTATATCCTGCCTCTAAGAAATGCATTCACTGAGATTAAAATGATTTCCAATTATTTCTGTGTTCAGAAGGCTGCAAACTTGTTTATTATTTAGCACCTTGAACAGATTGTAGTAGTATTCTTCTGTAATACAAGGCTATACCTGCAGCAGTACCAAGGTGAGTAAGTCAATAGAGTATTGGTGTGCTTGGGCTCAGACTTTTTGTTGAGCCAATGTGTTTGCCCCAAATGCACAATCATATCTAGACAATAGGTAGCCTAAGGCAGTTTATATCTGTTGAAATACAGAACTGTTCTTACAACACCGAGGGGAAATTATACGGTACTAATTTTGGTGCAGTTATTGGTATAAGGACAAGGGTAAGGATTGTAAATTCTGCTTATTGATATTGATCCTAGGCAGGACATCGTGACAGTCTTTGGGTCTTCTGTTCGGACCTCTACGATTCCAGCAAGTATTGCCTAGACCTTGTTGATGTGGAAGTGTAAAAACTAATAACAAATAAATGAGGATCCTGGAACACAGAGATGTCAGAAGCTAACAGTCATCTTCTGGTTTGCTCACCAACATTTTTTTCAGTAAATATATATGTATGGGTGCGTGTGTATATATATTTATACATATATGCATGTATATATGTGTATATATATATATATACACACATATATATATATACAAGTATATATATGCACACACATATTTATATATATATTCCCTAGTTTGTGCCTCAGTCCACTAGTCAGAAAATCATTATGTTGGCACACTATTTTATGGTTGTGAAGAGGAAAAAAGTAAGGCTAAAATGAATCATAGCTGGGATGCCTTAATAAGGCAAGAGGATGAGAGCAATGTGACTGGATGGATAAAGCTGTTTCCAAAGTAATGCTAACTTGTTTTGTTAGATGCTTATTGATTACAAAGAAATCCAGCTCCATTGTGATCCTAGGGAAGGCCAAGCACTTCCACCCATGTATTGCCACTAGAATATATGTGTTTCCAGATAATATAGCAAATAGTTCCAGTCAATCAGACACTGCTACTGCATTTCAACTCACCAAATACTGCAGCTCTTCAGAGATCATGGGTAATTGTGGCATACACTTTGACCCTGCCTGTCAAAACAATCAGTAACTCAGAGGGAGGATATCTGCTAAGGCTGCAGCATATTCCTGTGGGATATGGAAACCTCTCCCCTGAGTAACGAAGGACATGATTAATTCTGACTGTGTTGACACAAGAAGGTTATTGAATAGGATTTCCTTATAAACGGGCAAATCCATTCCCAACAGAAAGCTATTACGGAGATGTCAAACATACACTCATTGTATTTTTTTTTTTTAAGAAAAAAGGTAACAACACACCAGGGCTTCATAAAGTCGGCTCAGAGTGTGTGCAATTAAAAGTTGCAGAGAAGCATCTGTGAACGTGTGCATTTTGTACTATTACATAGTTAGAAAAAGTAGGAAGAAGGCTCATTCTTTTTAAGAAAAGTTTAGCTCTGCAGCCTCTATGTCTCCCTTGCTGAGTCTTCACTGGCAGCTATCCATTAGACTCTAAAATTCTGCGATTTGGGTTCATATTCCTCTGCTTCCAGATGCCCTGGCTCCCAGTCAAGGCAATTCATGATGCCATTCAACATTTTAAGCACATTACCAGGTCACTGGACTCTGTCCATACTTCACCACATACTTCACTCCAGTCAGTGACTCAGCCTCAGAAAGCCCTCCTGGCAACGAGGGTCGGGTTCGTCTTCCTCAGCGGCAGATGATCACATGAAGCCTCGTCACAAATTAGCTGACTCTATAGCCAGATCAGAAAGGGTTTCTGTAGAGCATCCAGCCTGTTATAGAAGTACAGATATGCTCAGACTGTGCCTGGAAGTTCCTGTTTCTCTCCACCGATTATAATGGAAGACAAATAACTGACTTGGATCTGGACTGCAGACAGACACATTTAGCCAAACAAACCCCAGAGCTCCGCTGCTCGTGTGCATATGTGTCTGTGTGCAGGTATGTGTGGGCGAGGGAAGAAGGGGAGCAGGGAACCCTGATGTTTCTGGCCGTGAGGTACCGTAGACCAGAGCTGCAAACAGCTTGTTTCCATCTTGGAAAGGCGGGATCGTGCCAACATTATTTGTGCCTTTGCCATCTCTTGGATGTCCTATAACCACAGTGAATTTTCCGTTGTTTCACCATCTCCAGCTGTTACGGGCTCAGGCTGGACGAGCAGTAATTGAGCCCAGTGGTACTGCAAGGAAAGGAAAGTGAGGACCTCCTATTCCCAGTCAAACCAAAAGAATGCTTAATAAAACGCTTCTGCAGGTGAACAATGGAGTGTCATTTAAACACTAAGTCAAGTTTAACATTTCATTTTTAGCTTGGGGAGTGTTATTTTAATCTTGTAATTAAAAGGGAATTAAGGAGTTATTCCTATTTTAATGAAACATTGTTTTGAATAGAAAAAGATACGCTATTTTTTGAAATGTAAAATATGAATTAGTGTTGCCAAATTGCCTTTTTTTAACTGAAAAAATATTTTATTTTCAAAGTTGTTCCAAATTCTACAAAAAATACTATCACATAGCTCCTTTGTAACCCTGCCTACTATGAATATGTCAGATCCATCCTCTGCTCCCTCCATAGGATTGGCTTAAAATGTTAAATCAGTTTCTGTGTCTTCAAGGCACAAAGGATATTGAAATAACCTTCCTAAGCTGTTCAGTGGGCTTTCTACAACAGCTGAAGTTCATCTGTTTAGGGCACAGAGTGCTTTTCCTGGAGTTTTCCAAAAATCTGAACATTTACTGCTTCAAATGCAAGTTGCACACCATCTTTGGCATTTGGCAACGTATCCGTGCACATCTACATGGGTAAGAGTTCAGCTGCGTGTACTTCCCCTGCGCAAAGACAGGACTGGAAGACAAGTGACAGATATTATTCATGGCACTTTAAGCACTGTTGGAAGATATCCTGGTGCCTGGTGATGAGTGCCATGTAGATGTGTAGAGCTCACGTCGAATTGAGCTTGAACGCTTCCCTGCAGAAGGTAAACTTCCCTTTGGTAGCTCTTGCCTTTCTGTTAACTTCCCTTCCATAATACTTGCCTTTCTGTTACTCTGTGGAGCTTGCTGAGGTCAGTAGAAAGACTTGCAGCTATTAAATGCCCCAGGGATAAACTGTTACCTCTCCCCGAAATTATAAAATCCTGCTTTAGCAACTGTTACAAACTCTGTCTATGACTTAAACAGATTCTTTTTTTTTTAATGACAGTTTCTTGTAGGTATGTTTTGATGGACGCAGCTGGATGGTATAGGTAGCTGTGAAGGCATTAGATAATTTTCTCCTGCCGCAAGAGGGCCCAGAACATCAGCACAAAATACTACATCAGTTAATGGCATTGGGTATAGTCACAGGCCCCCTTTTCCTCTCTCTGGTTGTGCAGATTCCCATGGAAGAGTTTTCTTATGACTTATCACAGTCATAACATCAGAGATAGAGCACAGGAAGTTTAAAAATGTAATAGGAAAAAGAGTTAGACTATTCCTGTCATTTGAGTCATGTATTGGACATTTTCCTAAAGAAAAAATAATAAAGATGATCCTGTGAAGAATCAAGGAATTCTGCATGTTTTCTGATGATACGATGTGCTAGATGTGGTGGCCTTTGTAATTTACTTATTAACTGTCCCAAGCCCTGCCACAACCTTGTGTAAGCAGCAAGTCTCTTAAAAAAGAGACTTATCAGGAAAGACGGTGTTATTAGAAATCTCACTGTCACTGTTCAAGAATGCAATGCATAGGACCCTGTGAGGAGAACCAGTTCAGAATGTGTCTCCTGCTCTCCAAAAAGCAAATTAGGCTATGGGAGTTTGGAGATTCAGTACTAACTCTTATTTCATATACAGGACTGCCGGATATAACTTACATTTCACAAATGCTCCAGTAGCAACAAGTATATTAAAACCTGCAAATACATAAATCAACTAAATTGTATGTTGTTATTCATGCTCCTTTTAGTGTAGTACCTCTGAATCTGTGCAGGCCCTACTGACCAAGCAAGATTTGTGCTTGGGTAAATTCTACATGAAGATTTTATCCTTTGTTGAAGAGCAAAGAAGAGAGAAACAGATGCATCCATCAGTCTACAGCACTGTGCAGTTTTAAGTCATTGCACGAACACAACATTTTGTAATTCAGGCTGTAAGCCGTCCTTTAAAGCAGCATTTTTAGTGTTTAAGTGTCTAATATGTTATGTTATTAAATGTTATTTTCAGCATTTTACTTATTTTAAAATTTCATGAGACTCCAATTAATTGCCTGATACTGTTGCTTTTATATTTTAACTGGTTATACCCTCTCTCCTGCTCCTGGGGACTGGAGGTGGAAACTTTATAGCTTAATTATTCGGTGCTTTTGCTATTTCTATTGCTAATGTGGGATTTGGAGTTGGTTAAAGGTTTTCTTTCTCTTCTTATCAGTGCTTGAACCCATTTGTTTCCTGCCCTATGTGTACATAAGAAAAGACTGCAGGTCTAAACAACTTGATTTGTAGAGTCAGAGGAGACTAATGTTCTCAGAAGTATAGGGATTAATAGTGTGATTTTGGAATGTATAATTTCTAAGCGTAGACTTCAAGTGTAATTAAAAGCACGTGTAAAGCCAAGCATGTGCTTAAATGATATCCTGATATTGTATCATGAACTTGAATATCAAAATGTATGTTTTTGCATATTTAACTTATACTGAGTACATTAATGTCCAGATTAAATATATATATATATTTCTACAAAGCAAGCCTTGTGCAATTAGCTGTCTTAAGAGAAAGGTTTTGGTGGCTGCTTATTTAGAGTAAATATTTTCCAACGTGTGGACAGCTTTTGTTCAGGACATCTGGGTTTAGGCTCTGCTCTCATTCTTGCAGGGTAAACGCACGGGAATTTATCCCAATGTCATCAGTGGGTTACCCTAGAGTTTTCTGTATTGGATTAGCCTTTTTTTTAGTTCATTGCTTTATGGTGTGTGGCACAAGGAATTCAAATTGCCTTTGCCATCTAGGGGAACTGCTGAATCATTTCTCTCACATAAATGGTAGAAATCTGATGCACTTTAAGTTGGCTGCTCTGGCTGTGCTTGTCAGTTGAGGCAGTTCAAGTACAGTCTCTTCAACAATGTAGCTAGATCTCTGCTTTTCCTTTCTTTTTGTGTCTCCAAGCATGTGATCCCTTTCAATGCAACATCTTCCAAATTAGCAGTACAAGGCAAACATCACAGATTCCTTTTGTTAACTTCTGGTGTGTTGGTGGCGGAGGAGGGGAGAATGCCACTTGAATACGTGGAGAAACGCCAAAAGACTTTGTGGAGGGCCATTATTTCAAAGCAGATTTTGAGGGCCTCATTCAAAACCCATGAAGTGGTAATTCTAAAGCAGAGACTCTGAAGAGGTCGTGAGCTGTGAATTCGGTGCTGTGCAATGTATGTCCAAACACAAGGCGTTTGGACATGTACAGGTGTGGGAGGTGGCAGAGAAGCTGAAAGGCAGCATTTTTGATGATAACTGTAGAGTTTATTGCAGAAAGAGTAAATCCTTATCACGGGTGCCCAAAATAAGCAAATTCTAGTTTTAAGGACTGGGTCCGTGGAGGCTGTATTCAACTGCTGAGTATATCTGTGTCAGAATAGCACTGGATGTGTTGGATGAATACCTGAGTAAGCTTTATTTTTAAGTACAAATATTTGCATTTGACACATTCTGAATAGGAAACTACTACTGATAGGTATTACTGTGTGTTCATTGCCTCTATACATGCACACATATATGAATTTTTGTAAACGTGCACACGTGCATGTGTACTGATATCTGATATACTGATAGTCTTTGGAAGTAAAACCTTGAGTTTGAACTTGTGCCTTGGTTGTGAATCTGCCTTTACCACTGGGAGAGGCAGGCCGATGCTTTGGATTGCTGCCAGAGGTGGATCATTCCTTGTTTTCCGAATGCTGCAATTTGTATAGTTCAGCATCGTCCCTTGGATTAAGTCTCATTCCCTTTCCAAGAACACACTTAGGTTGGGATGTTTTGTTCAGCCTCCTGAGATTACTCATTCCTAGTATTAATTAGGGGACTTGCTTCACCCCCAGTCAGTAGCTTTCTGAGAACTGCAAGGCAGCGTTTCATGTACTTCATGTGCCAACATCTGTGCATTTGATTGCACATATTCCCAGGCTAGTGTAAAGCTGTAAGAACCCCAAAAGATCTGAGATCTCCTTCAGTGGGGAGAAAAGAGAGAAAATATATGGTGCAGAAAATGCCTTTTATCACAGCTTGATTACTAGTAGGATGCCTTTTTGTCCAAGACAATCCATCATCATCAATTACACCCTCTCTCCCCAGAGCTGTATACTGTAAAATTTACTTCCAAACCTATATGTAGTAACAATAACAAGAAAATAAAAAAGGCAAAAGAAACCAACATTTTGCCCTTCAGATACAGAGAAAAGGGCTCTATTAGTGCGAGGGGATGCTATTTCAGAAGCGTTACCACTGTCCCATTTATTCACCAGTCTGATCAATCCATCTGCCTTTCAAAGCCCTTTAACAATGGCAGGAAAAAAAGGCTTTTGCAATATCCGTGTGTGTCTTCCTCCCGGTTAATCGGTGTGTTGGGTGCCTGAGCTCCAGAGAGCGGCTCTGGTGCTGGCGCCGGCCCTGCTGCTGTGCGAGGCCGTCCTGCCGCGTCCTGCCGCGCAGCACAGTGCTGCCCAGGCCTCGGGGTCCCTCTGCCGTGGGCTGCGTCACTGACAGCACAAGGAGGACGAGCGCGGCTGCGCGGCGCGCATCTACCTGCACACTGCCATGTAACTGCACTGCTCTACAGAGTGCATCTACCTGCACACTGCCCTGTAACTGCACATCTGTACAGAGCGCGTCTACCTGCACACTGCTGCTCTGTAACTGCACTGCTGCGCGGTGTGCGTCTATCTGCACACTGCCGTGTAACTGCACTGCTGTACAGAGCGCATCTACCTGCACACTGCTGCTCTGTAACTGCGCTGCTGCGCGACGTGCATCTACCTGCACACTGCATCTCTGTAACTGCACTTCTGTACAGACTGCATCTACCTGCACACTGCTCTGTAACTGCACTGCTCTACAGAGTGCATCTACCTGCACGCTGCCGTGTAACTGCACTTCCGTACAGAGCGCATCTACCTGCACACTGCTGCTCTGTAACTGCGCTGCTGCGCGACGTGCATCTACCTGCACGCTGCCGTGTAACTGCACTTCCGTACAGAGCGCATCTACCTGCACACTGCTGCTCTGTAACTGCGCTGCTGCGCGACGTGCATCTACCTGCACGCTGCCGTGTAACTGCACTTCCGTACAGAGCGCATCTACCTGCACACTGCTGCTCTGTAACTGCGCTGCTGCGCGACGTGCATCTACCTGCACGCTGCCGTGTAACTGCACTTCCGTACAGAGCGCATCTACCTGCACACTGCTGCTCTGTAACTGCACTTCTGTACAGAGTGCATGTACCTGCACACCGCTCTGTAACTGCGCTGCTGTGCGGCGTGCGTCTGCACAGGGCTGTGTAACTGCGCTGCTTCGTGGCGTGCATCTACATGGTGCTGTGTGTGCGCGGCATGCGTCTGCACCCTGCTCTGTAACTGCGCTGCTGCACGGCGAGCGTCTGCGCCCTCCTCCGTAACTCTGCCCAAAAAGTGCCTATTATTTCCAGCCACACTGAAGAATTCAGGCACTTCAGGGGTACCGCAATCCCCCGTCTGCCCAAGCCGTGCTCAGCACAAACCTGCGGGGCTGCTGGCTGGTTGGGAGGCTCCTGGTGCTGGAGGCACCAAGTGCCAGCGCATCCCCTGCAGGGAGCCTGGGCAGCGTGACGCTCTCTCTGCCCCACACTGCCCATCCAGGAGCTCTAGAGCTGCAAGTCATTGGGGCTCACTGCACAAATCCCGGCCTTCCTTTTTTAAGTAAAGTTGGAGCAACAAAAGTAAATAGCTTATGAGTATGTGCAACACAGAATACTTACAGGATTAGATCTGCTCTGGGTTTAAGGCAGTTTTGTTTCTGGGTGTCTTCCCCAGTGTGGCAGTTACAACTGAAATGACCTTTGCTTGATACTTGCCTAGTGTTTGGACTAGAAATTGAGAAACAAGCATTCATTTCCTAGCTTGGACCAGTGAGTGCAATGTAGCCTTGGAAGTCCCTACGTTGACTCTGACCTTATTTGCAAATTTAGGAGAATAAGAAAGAAAAAGTATGTTTTGTTCATTTAAAAAAAAAAAAGAGGAGTTCCTGGGAGGATGACTGCTAAGGCAAGGAGCATCATTGCAGTTCACATGTTTGAGTGAGATGTGACTATAATTTGTTGCGAGCTCTTTAGCATTAGCAATATTTTTTTCTCATTCTTTTTTTAAGGAGACATTTAGTTTCCTTACTTTATAGCCGATGCAGTGTGAAGCCAAAGCACCCCATGGAATGGAAACACTGCAGCGCACGCGCTCCTCCTTTAATGCAGTTACATCCCCATGCAAGTAGTTTGTGCCAATGTTGTGAAAAGCTTAAAACTGGAAATTCAGGTAGAGAAGTCCTTCAGGTTACTCACCTGCCCCAAAGCTTGCCTTTATGTATATAAATATATGTGTATGTGTATATATATAATATATGTATATGACACTTCCACTAAATGCATGTAACTTTCATATAGTAAATATTTACAGCTCTAAAGAACTTGGGCTTTTACCTGTCTGCCAAACGACTGAGGCAGAACAAACTCGTCCTGTGCTTGCACGGGCCTCCCTCCCAAGGGAGAGCGACGGTTTGGTTTCTGGGACTGACCCGCTTCCTGGTCAGCATGAGAGCTAGTCTGATCTGGCAACAAATGAAATGGATCTAGCAAAGCCAAGCTTGGCCTCAGCATTGCAAACAATTTATGGTAAAGCAATTCAATCGCTTTCAAAGGTGTCATCACCAGCCAGTTTGAAATCCAGGTTTGTCTTCCCATTTTTTCAATTGCTCTTTCCTGCACAGTCATGTGAAAGAATTAATTAAGGTCAATAATAATAAATTACCGTGGCTGGGGCTTCCTAACGCCCCAAGCCCTGCAGCCAGAGTGAGGCGTCGCATCACAGCGGCGGTGGCGGTGCCCGGCAGCGCGGGATGATCCCGGCCCCGCCGCAGTCCTGGCGCTTCAGCTCTCGCAGCCGTCGGTCGTCACGCAGCAGCCGCGGAGCGTTTGGATCCATCCCCGCCACGTACAGAACGGCTACTGGCCACCCGTCTCAAAGAAAGAGGGCGATTTGTCTGTACCCCCCTTTATACATACCTCCACCTGACTCGTGGTTCTTCCTTGATTCCTAACCGTTTATTTCTGAGGCAACCAAACAACTGACTTATTCCTTAACCGCTGTAGTGTCTTCAGAGTTTGCAGGCTCTTCCGTGGGTTGCTGCTGAGCTCTCTGTAGACGTTGCATCTTGGCTTCTGCTTTGCAGGATACTGGGAACTAGAGCCCGTGCTGGAGGCAGCCCAGCTCTGCTGCTAACGTCTGCAGACGGAACTTAGTATTTTAATCAGGTACTGCAACCCTTTGAGCCCCCTTACAGAAGCTGCTTGTTAAGGGAGAAGCTCTGTTCTCCTTCGGTGGTCTTGTTGCGAGGTGCTGTTTAGTCCTATGTCCTGAGCCCTGGGCCTGCCCGAGGCGCTGTGTCTACAAAGACTCTAGCAAAACATACCTGAGAGATAAAGACAATCCAACAAAATTTCCTGACATAATAGGTCTTCTTTGGTGTTCCTCTTAGCCGTTAGCAGTAAGAAGAGCTTTGTGCAATCCCCCCCCATTCTGCAAAAACTCGTGGTTTTTTTTTAGTTGCCAGGCTGCAAGTTTTGTGGCCTGTAAGGGTGGGATTCTGGATATAAATGGACTCAAGAGCACTGTCTGCCTTTGGTCTGACAGGATCTTGCCAAGAACGTGCATTCTGATTTTCAACCTCCGCTTTCCACCCCATGTTTTTGGCCACCCAAAATTGGGCTTCTTCCACAGCTCAGCTAAGACCAAACTGTCAGCCTTTCTCCTGCTTTTTGGGAAGAAATAAGCCCTGCTTCTGCTTCCAGTTTGCTGATCAAAGAGAAGGCAACTGCTTGAGTTACAACTCACACATGGAAGCACCGGATGGATCTCTCAGCTGTATGATTCTCAGTGATGTAGAAATTAGCCTCCAAAATAAAGATGTGACAAATATTACAAGGCATATAGTTTGAAATCAATTGGAGGAATTGAAATGAAATAAAATGCAACCCAAAACTCAATTTAATACCAAAGGTTTCTTATTTTATTTTTTTCCCTGAGGCTCAGTAGAGTTTAGAAAAATTGGTTTAAGTGATCTGTCATTATCATGCTTCTCCCCACTGCTTGCTTATAACTCAAGCTGAAAGACCAGTAATATTGTGAAGGTTGGATTTTTAATACATATTTTTCCGCAGGCTACCAACCGAACATTCCTATGTAGGCTAATGCATTTAGTTCTTAGGAATATATCAGTCTGACCTAGGCTAGGACACGTGGCCCAAGATCAGAAATGCAGTATCTTCTTGTCCTATTAAGGCATCTCATCTCAGAGAAGGATAATTGCTGTTCTGATTAATCAAGGAACCTGTTTCCATTGTCCCAGACGGACATTGATTTCTGTAGAAATGCTACGATCTCAAGCTCGGAGAACAGGTCTGTCACTATGATCTACACTGGAATTTGGTCTTGAATGATTCATAAAAATCAGAAGGAAGTTGATCCCAAGTCTGATGGGAATTTTCCAATGGTATCAAGACCCTCATAGAGTTTCTTCCCTTTCAAAGAAGAACTCGGAGCTCCTCAGCCGCCCGTGTTCCTTTCTGGCTTGCCCACCCCCTTCTTGACTGAATGCAGCTAGCAGCAATACTGTGACTGTCTCTGTTCAGCTCACAGCACTCGTCCCTGAGCTGCTACATCAGCAGGGATTATGTGACAAGCAAATGAAGAACCAGTCAGATAACGGAGTTTTTAGAATGGGGATTACTGGTGCTGAAGATGTAATGGCCTCTTTGATGCTGTTACTATCTATAGCATAAATCCTCCTCAGACCCCGGACTATCAACCTGGCGCACTGAAAAGGCTCCTTTGCAGCTGACATTGTCCAAAGAAAGGCTCTGTGCTCTGGGCACAGACGTCTTCAAGGCAGAGGAAAAACACAAGGCCAAGAGATAAGCTTGGTAATTTGAGGGCATTTTATTGGTTTCAAGCACAATCCCAAAGTTTTAGCTGAAAGCGATACTCTGATTTTATCTGTTTTGCCTTTTCTCTAAGCTGTACTCAATACTTGGTAATTTCTAAAGATATCCTGAGCTGATCTCCTCAGCATCAGAGCAGAATCCTTGCAATCAGTGGATGTTGAAAAGAACTCTCTAATGAGATTTTTGGAAAAGCCCTTGTCCCTGGCACCTCAGCCACAGTGTCTCTTTGACCATCTATTGGCCTCCTATGCAGTGTCTCTGGGTATACAGTTACTACCTAAGAAAAAAATAGCTAGATTTGGGAATAACTAGGGTGACTGGTCTTGTTTGGGAGACGTAGGTTAATGGTCATGGAGAAAGATGAGATTTTTTTAGCTTTTTGTCCATAGCATAATACTAACACCCTACAAACCTGCTGGGATAAAAAGATCCTTTTCTGAGATGTACCAATATGAACTGCTTGCACTTTCATCCTGAGATCTCCGAGTTCTTCACAAATAATTTATCAGGTTCATAGTATTCTGTGGAAGGAAGGAAAGGTAATTTTCCCTATTTTACACTTACAAGGCAAAGAATTTCTTTCCTGACTTAGGACAACTTTGTCTGGCTCCATTGCAGAGGTGTGAAAACTGCCCGCAGGGTTGTAAGGAGCAGAGCTGATCTTCCCCCGTGTTCACACACACACACGTGCTCGTGCGCTCCCTGCCAGGTTCCTCTGATCCCTCTGGTTATCCTGGGAGCTCTGCAGAATCGCTGCTGGTTAGAAGACATTCTACTAGTTTCAAGTTCCTCTAAGTTCACTGGGTCAAAGAAAACTAAGGTGTAGGGTAAAATGCTACACTCGTATGAATGGCGTCGACCTCTGTTTGCCTCTGCTCTTCAGTTGCACTCAAGGGCAGGCACGTGGGAACTAGGAATAGAGGGGCTCATTCATAATGATGCCTTCTCATTGCTTCCATAGTGATCCCTTCTCAGTGCTTCCATAACGACGCCTTCTCATCCCGTCCGTAATGACACCTTCTCATCGCTTTCATAACAATCCCTTCCCAGCCCTTCCATAACAATCCCTTCTCATCACGATGCCTTCTCATCCTGTTGCTAATGACGCCTTCTCATCCCATCTGTAACAACACCTTCTCACCCCATAACGACGCCTTCCCATCCCGTTCCTAATGACGCCTTCTCATTCCGTCCATAACGATCCCTCCTCATCCCGTCCATAATGATCCCTTCTCATCCCGCCGTAACGATGCCTTCTCGTCCTGTCCGTAATGACGCCTTCTCATCCCATAACAATGCCTTCTCATCCCATTCCTAACGATGCCTTCTCATCCCATCTGCAATGATCCCTTCTCACCCCCTCCATAATGACGCCTTCTCATCCCGTCCGTAACGACGCCTTCTCATCCCGTAGCGACGCCTTCCCAGCGCTGCCGCCCGCGTCTGCGCACAGAGCAGATGCTGTCGCTCAGCGCACGAACAGGCTCCCGCTGATGCGACACGTTTGTGGTGCTACGCTCCGTGCTCACAGGGACGGGTGCTTCCTTTTCCCGACTGCCCCGTTATTGCCTGTTCGTAGCCACAGCCTCGAAGCCGGCCGTGCAGCTGCTGCAGGTGAGGAGTTCCCCTGTGGGCCGGGAGCGGTTTCCAAGGCAATGGTGCCTTCCCTTGCTCGCTCCAGCTGGCCGTTCCGGAGCTGTGTTCGAGACCGTTGTTTCCCTGGGCTGAGCACACGTCTCTCCTCAGCTGTGTGGCTCATGCGGCAGCAGCATCTCGCTGTCAGGAAGCTCTCCTTGGGCTTCAGCCTGCACTGCCTTTTCTCCATTTCCTCTGCTTTTCTTCTCATTGCAGCATTTTGTAACATACTAAATACCCTTCCTTCTTTGCATGCAAACCTCCATCTATTTGTAGCTAGTTATTATGGGCGCCCAGTCCTTGCTGAGCCAACCTATGCATACTTAATATTGTTAATTGAATCTTCATTCTCAAGTCAATTCCTTCAGCTCCCTAATGATTTGTGTTGCCTTTGTCTGAACTCCTTCCCAGATCTGCGAACGCCCTTGCGGAATGAGGAGCCCGTCCCAGGACACTGTTGTAGCTGCAGCCTGACCACAGCGGGACAGAAGACGTTTGGCTGTTCCCTCGGTGCACAGCACAGCACTATTGCAGTTTCACCCTCAAAATTATTCGGTTTTCCTCTTTCGTGACATATTTCAGTGAAAACTTCTGATTTTCTGTTACCTTAAGATCTGCTTAGGGTCACACATAGTGTGTAAGACTTGTGGAAGTTTTTAGGCCTAGATTATTTCTGAGAACCACCTGTCCTCTGTTGATATTGCACTTTGTCCCTGGTAAGAACTGCAGTCCTATTTGTCAGGGTGGAGAGCACTAATGGCAGGAGTCCCTCAAGGCTACAGCGGGTCAGATTGAACTAAATTTGTGTAATGAGTCATTGACAGAGCTGAGAGAAGAAGCCAGAAATGGTGGTTACTAATTTTCTGCCTCAGCCTTTGGCCTTGCACTTTGGCTACTAAAGTACCTTCTAGGCTGAGAAATGACCCCTACCTGAAACCGCCTGCTTTTAATTGCCCATGGCAGACGAAACGGACTCAAATACAAATGTGTGTCTAGCGGGGAGCACGTGAGGGCCAAGCCCGGGAGAGGAGTCACAGCAATCGCTGCGTGCGGGTCAGACTGCGCTGTGCGAACTGAGCCATTTAGGCTGGGGCTGCTTTAGGTCTTATCCATTGCAGAGATAATGACAAAGTGAAACAGCGTGACTGGGAAACTGGTTTAAACATCAGAAGTGTCTTAAGAGAGAAACAACCCTGGGAGGTCGGGCTGAGTCGGTTCCCAGGGACCTTCGCCCTGCCCCTGCCTGAGCGGAGCTGCCACGGGAGCTTGCGGGTAGTCCCCAGTGTTTGTCCACTGAGGGCATCACCCATGGACAAATACATAGCTAGAAGTTGGCCACAAGTGAAATATAGCCTGAAAAGTAGGAAAAGGGTTTTCTGAGCACATAACCAGGGATGTTCTACAAGTCTCACATATAGTTGGAGGCAAAGGACTTAGCTTTTTAGTTGTTCAGTTTGTTTAATTGAGAGAGAGCTAGATGTATTAGTGGAAAGAACTGCATCCTGTGGTTGCACATTGCAAAGCTGAGGGGAATCCATGTGCTGTGAAATCCCTTACAGTTCTTTGTTCCTAACCACAAGTGCCCCCTTTAAAGTTCATTAGTAACAGGATTTGGGTCCGACTTAATCTTTCATTAAGGTATGAGCAAGTCATGAAATTAAGAGACAGGTTCCTATTCTTCCTCCTTTCCTGCAGCTATATCAAACCTGCTTCCCTCTCTATTCTTTTTAGCTTCATTTCGGACAATTAATTTCATAGAATCATAGAATCATGGAATGTTTAAGGTTGGAAGGGACCTCTAGAGGTCATCTAGTCCAACCCCTGCACACACAGGGTCACCTAGAGCACGTGGCACAGGACTGCGTCCAAGCGGGTTTGGAAGATCTCCAGAGAAGGAGACTCCACAACCTCTCTGGGCAGCCTGTTCCAGGGCTGTCACCCTCACTGTCAAGAAATTTTTCCTTAAGTTCCTGTGGAACTTTTGGTGTTTCAGTTTGTGGCCATTACCTCTAGTTCCGTTGGTGGCCACCACTGAAGAGAGGCCGGCCCCATCCTCCTCACTGCCTCCCTTGAGGTACTTACAGACACTGCTCAGGTCCCCTCTCAGCCTTCTCTTCTCCAGGCTGAACAGGCCCAGCTCCCTCAGCCTCTCCTCATAGGGCAGATGTTCCAGGCCTCTGATCATCCTCGTAGCCCTGCGCTGGACTCTCTCCAGCAGCTCCACATCCCTCTTGTCCTGTCAGTGTCTTGGGTTTCAGCACAGTCTGCTGATATAACCTGGTGGGAAAAGGACTTCTATGTGAGGAAATACTTTTGTGAAGCGACAAAGCGGAGAGGAATTTGAGTATCCTTCGAAGCAGGTGAGAAACTCTGCTTGGCATGTGTCTGCCTTTGTGTCCCTGACAGAGCATTTGCTCTGCAGTAAGTAGCAGAACAAGCCAGGATGTCCCTGCCTGTAGAACCACAGGAATTCCACCTAAGCTGCTCGGTGTTGCTCCTGGGCCAGCACTGCTCCGTGTGTGCAGTCGAAGCCTGTGGAAACCCGGAGGCTCAAGGAACGTTTGCTTGTAGCAGCTGGGTTTCCAGCATTTCTTTATGGAGGGTATTTATTAACATTTTACAGATTGTGCAGCTGGCTGGCAGGCTGCTCAGCTGCACGCCATGTTCTGCTGTCCCTGAGCTTGGAGAATGAACACGACGTGCAGAAAGGGAAATACGGACTGGATCTGCTGTCCTGCCCTCTGAGGGCCTCCTCCAGTCCGTGATCTTGTGCTTTGTAAGCCCCAGGGACTACTGAAGGGAAGCAGAAGAGCACGAGCAGGTGGGTTGTGCAGGAGAGGACACGAGTGCTGCCGTGGAGCCCTTGGGACAGTCGGACATGGCCAGGTCACAGAGTGACCACGGAGGTGCCCTGTGTTTTGTGCTCTTGTCAGATATAGGCAGACCTTCACAAATGGCTCTAACCAAGGAGAGGTGTATATTAACTAGCTTATTTTGAGGAAACAAAACTTTGTCCTTTAAAAATGGGAGACTGAAACCCTCGGGTTGAACAGTAGCTCCTGGAAAATTGGCTCGTGGCTCTGAAGCCTGTCCCTATCTCCCAGAGAGCTCTGGCAGCTACTGAGACGAGAGCCGAGAGACTCCGCTAAGGAGCTAACCAGCACTTCCAGGTCAGAGCCCAGGACAGAATGTTCTCCAGTGGTGCCGGCGCTTCTTTCCAAGGACATTTCAGCAATTTTCTGGCAAGGAATCCTTTCCTTATGTTTGCCTCTACCTTAACCTGCTGTTTTATGTGTTACCATGAACCTGATCCGAGGGGTCCAAGGGGAGTTTGGTTCCTCCTTATTTTCTTAAACATTAGGAAAAATGAAAAACTGGAAGCAAATTTCATGGCTCAAGGAGGTCTCTCTACTGACTGTGCCAATGCAGAGGGTAATTATGACTGGCCACAAGGCACATGCGTTTCGTTTCCCTTGTGGTTCCTATCCTAGGCGCACGCTGGCAGAGCTCGGTGAGCATTCAGCTTGCAGGGAGTCTGGCCTGGAGTGTTTAGCTGTGTGGAGGTAGGTTGGGTTCCCACTCGCACACACACAGGTCCAAGCTATTCCCTTCTTGGGCTTCAGTTTTCCTGGGGCTACACTGTAGAAGCTCACTGAGAGCTGAAATATATTTGGGTGATCAAACGTCAGCATTTATCCAGGCGCCTCCTCCTCACCATCCCGCGTTCCCTTTGCCCTCCCTCGCGGCGTCCCGCAGCCCCGGTCCTCACGCCAGGACGCGTTTCCCCTCGCCACACTCTGCCCCGCGGTGCTCCCTTCGCCCCAGGGCCTCCTTCCCATGCTGCTGCCCTCCCTGCAGCTTCCCTGGCCAGGCTGCCCTGTGTCCCGCTGCACGTCCCTGTGCCGCCCTGCACGAGGCCCCTGCTCCGGGCCTGCTCCCCTGCATCCCTGTTGTCCGGCACCCCAGCACCCCTCAACCCTGCCCTGGGGAGGAAGGCGGAGAGGGAGCCCCACGGATCCCTCACGGCACCACCATAGAAACAGCCGCAGGTTCCCCAGCGCGCTCAGAGCCTGTTCTCTCTGATGGTGACTCTTCCTAAGGATCCAGCCACCTATCTCCTTCCCCTTGTATTTCTCCCCTATGCTTTTTCGTTTGTTTTGGCAGAACCCACAGCTTTGCAGCACTCCCAGGGCTCAACAAGCCAGGCTGTACCTGGGAAAGTGGTTCCTGGAAGGATCTCGTTGGTGCGTGTTCTAAAGAGAACAACAGCAACAAAACAAGCTGGCGTTAGCACAGCTTAGGGTGGTGATTGCTAGTGTGCCCCTACTGCTGTCAGCGTCCTTAGCGCTCTGCTCTGGATGCAGGTGCCTCCTACGCAGCCTGGTTCCATCTAGCTGCAAAGGGCAACTGCAAGAGCCCTGGTCAACGGGCTGAGAGGCCGTGCAGCTTCACTGCGAGCGTGAGCTGCTGAATTCAGCGCTGTTGTGTAAGCAGCTCCAGGGTGACTCACAGCGGCGGCGCTGCCGGGGTGCCAAGCGGCTGGGAGAAGCCGCCTGCTCTCTAGCGGTGGAAACACCGAGCGGCCCCGGAGCCGCTGCACGGAGCTCGCCCCTGCGTTCGTGCATGATGCCCACGGTGCAGCCTGCACAGTCTGGGAGGGCAGCTGGAAAATGGAAGAGTCCGAACTACCCCGAAAAGAACAAAAAATAGTTTAAGTTAGTACGTGTATATGTGTGGTGGTCCCTGAGGGTGTCAGCAGTCCTGGAAGCTTGAGGGATCTCTCGAAGCAAGAACTTTTTACTTTCCTAGGGGCTACGCAGCAGTGATTTTGCAGAGCACCCGTTCTCACGAATCCGAGCGGCAGAGAGCCCGGGACATGCAGCCCGGATCGGTTCTGCCAGCGGGAGCAGCACAAAGCGCCGCACGCCCCCACGGCCACGGAGTGCCAGGACAGCCAGAGCTGCACTTGTTGCAGCCAGGGGACCAGCTCCATGTCAAGGTGCAGCTCTGGGACGTGGTGGTCTCTAAGCAAGCGAATATTTTCTTTGCAGAGCCCGTGGAGTGCTCAGCCTGCAGTGCTGAACCCTGGCCTGCGCAGGGTGACCTGTGTCACTGGTTTTGCACCGGGGAAGGGGCTCGTGCCCTAGGAGCAGGGAGCCTGTAGAGGAGCTGCGAACCCTGTCCTATAGGCACATCCATACAAACAGAACCGAGTCCCTGCTCCATTAGAGGTGGGTATTGATTTCAGACATGCAAACAGTAAAGAGCTGTGATGTGTGCTACTGCAGCCCTGTATAACAAAGTAAACAAAAAGCCACCTTTAAGGCTTGCTTTACTAATGGCAATTCAGAATAGATGAGTCAGTGAAGGAAAATCGCGGATTATTCCTTCCTCCCTCCTCATACATTCCCAGTCCCATCGAAACTGGAAAAGCAGGAAATCAAGCTTTTCCTATACCAAGCTGCTGACACGTGAATACTGCGTGGTGTGATCCACTGACAGGCAAACCTCAAGTTAGCAGCCTCAGCTGGTAGAAAATTATTTTAGTGAGGGTTGCACAGCACCCTCTTCTGCTGAGATGTGACAAGACGTGGAAATCCCCGGGCTGTCTCTTTTCCTGGCACCGTTAGGCATTTATATCCCAAGAAACCGGGCAAGTATAAAAACTCGATTACCGCAAGTAGGGAGAATCAATAATGGCGCGAGAAGCTGGCAGCCACACGGACGCCTTCACCCCAGCAGCACGGTCCTGCCACGCGGCGTTACAGGGGCATGGAGTGCTCAGATGGGCTGTGAGGAATTGATATTTATGGGGATGACTTGCAATTGTGCTACTAAAAAAAAAAAAAAAAAACACCTATTTGTACTGAAAACCTGTTGGCAAGGTCAGATCACCAAGGTGAAATCGCAGGAAGAGTAAAATAAGATCAGTAAATCAAATGCTTTAAATTATCTGCGTGGCACACTGCAACTAGGGCTGAATTCAAGAAGGCAGAGTTACCGGAATTGCAGAATAAATCCCTGCACGTGCTGTGATTTCTGCTGGGAAACGCATGCCTACCCCTATCGTTTCCAGAGCCCCCTCTGCCAAGGACAAGGGGTAACAGCCCTGGCCTCGCGCCTGGTGCCCGCGCGGCTCTGGGGACCTCAGCTGCCCTTCCCGGAGGCAATTGCTATCAATGTGATGTGCAAAGCAACCT
This sequence comes from Tinamus guttatus, assembly GCF_000705375.1. The sequence continues at coordinate 192,801 of NW_010588981.1, read as the reverse complement.
CGGAGCAGCAGCGTCTCCTTCCTTTCCTCACTACAAGCCGCATCTCTCATTTACCTGCACTTGCTCTGTTTGTCTCATGAAAACTTCCAGGTCCTAATAATACACATGTTGCTGCACAGTATCTACAACCCAGGAAGCCAAAGCGAGTGACGCCCTCTGAATAATGCAGTGTACAGGTCAAAACAGCCGTGAAGGAAGAAATACCACAGTGTCTGCTCACAGAGTAGCTGAGGTTTCTGCTCTGCTCTGAGATACCTGGTCAGCACATTCCCATCAAATGGAGATAGGAATGGGCCCGGCCAGTTTAGTGTTTGTGGCAGCTGGCAGGTCCTGCTCGACGGAGGAAGCTTAGTTTGGGTTTAGGAAGCAGCATTGAACAAGCACAACTGGAAAGAAATCCAGTTCAAATGGACTAATTGTGGGATGCAGTTAGTGTGTTCCAGCACCGTCTTTGCTGAGCGGCCTCGGTGCCATCCCCAAATCCTCCGTGGCGACATCCCGGTTGTGCCGTCCCGGGCAGCGTTAAAGCTCGCGGCGACGAGCAGTTGCGGAGGCTGTTACTGCACCAACATACCCTGCTTTAGGAAATGGAGCAGTGCACCTGGTTTCCCTGTTCATTTTTAGTAGGGCCAAATACACTGCCATTCAGCACCATCCCCATAGTGCACATGGAAGCGGCAATATGTGGGAATTGCCCATTGTTGGTAGGGAAAAGGGGAAATCCAAGAGAACTTCTGGCTTGTTTTCCCCCGTGTGAGGAAATGCCCCCTCTCCTTGGTCCCTTAGCAAAGAACAACTAGGAAATAAGACCAGATTTATCCATTAAGATCCCCTCACACATTTGAATTCTGGGGGGTTGTTTCACCTTCCTCCCTAGTGCAGGGCAGGATGGTGATGACCCGCTGGAAAATGGCAGCAAGACTGTTACAGGTTTTAAATTCTGGGTCTGACACGGCTGTTGTTGTGGAAAGCTGGGCAAGATACTTCCTCCTGCGCCTTCCCTTTCCCCGCGTAAGAAACAGAGAAAAGGCTCTGAAATGACTTTGTGCACATGCAGCAAACAGCTTCTTTGGTACCAGGTAGACTTATTTTAGCAGCTTCATAATTTTCCTTCTTTGTATACAGAAGAACTGCTAGAGGGAACTTAGTAAATGATTAGTTAGTTATTCGGCCTTCAGAATGGCTTCATCCTCTTCTTTAAAATGACAGTTTTTTGGTAATTTTTACTTAACTACAGGGCATTAGTAAAACATGAAAGACTAAAGCTGACTTCATCACACTCGGAAGTCCATGTGGTCTACTTGCAGAGACTGGGAAATCTGGATATATTGTGTTCATTTTCCTTGGGAAAATGACTATTATGCACCAGCAAAGTTGACCGTTTGTGAATTTTGATTGGGATTCACCACTGAACGTCACTGCCATGCTCCCAGCAAGACATCTGTGAGACTCAACAAAGAAATTACCCCCAAAATCACTGTGATTTTTTTTAAAGTAAGTTCCTACTGAAACGGCGACTGTAATGGTCCCGTTTCAAAACAAGTGTCTGCAGGGACCCACTTAGAGCAAACACCATCAGTAATGTGAAAAATTAGAATCAGAACATTTCCGAACCTGACTGAGGAAACCAAAACCTGGTATCTGCCCCGACTTGGGGCAAGGGCACAATTTCTGGAATAACGTTTTTTTCCAGTGTGTTTCTTCTCGTAGGCCCAATTCCCCTGTGGAAGGTGTTGACGCAGTGACAGCGTCGAGGAGGGCAGAGGCCGCTGCGACCTGAGCGGGAGGCACGGGGCTTCCTCTCCGGCATTTGCGGCTCTGCGGCCCCTTGTCCCCGTTCCTGCGGCTGAGCAGTGCAAGGGCAGAGGGTATCGCCCGGTGTTGGGAGCTCCGACCCCCTTGGCCTGGGAGAGAAACCTCGGGAGCGGGAGGAGAGGTTTGGTCTCCGCTGCAGACACGTGTGACAAGCGGCTCCCCCGCGGGCTGATTTTAATCAGAATGCCAGAGCCTGCACGGAAATTATCGGCATTGGAGCGAAACACATAAAGAAGCACATGTAAAACTACACAGTTAAGGCTCGATATTAAGAAGCCTTGTGCTGTATGCTGAGCCAATAGCTCTGCATAGTCCAGCGTGTTCATCTTGACGGCACATCCTTGGAGCTGTAACCAGCGGACACACAGCGGCCGCGTGCACTGGAATCTACCCCATTGAATGTTCTGCTGTGGAGAGGCTCCACGGGCTCCGAGCGGGTGAGCGGCAGCGCTGCCAGCACCGCGTCGCCCCTGTGCTGCGAGCTCTGGGAAAGGAGGAGAGAGCCTGGTCCTGAGAAGGGACATGGGCAGCATTAGCTGCTGTTCTGTGCATGCACAGGATGAGAACATTTGAGAACGGCAGTTATTTTTCCCAGTGGAAAGATTCCTGAGTGGAAATCTTAAACAGCCAAACAGATCGCTAGGACCAAACCAGAATCTTCCAGAACAAGAACCTGGATAAAAACGGATTTTGTTCTACTTGGGAAATGGCATCATGGCTTCTGCGGAGGGAAGTCCTCTCTAGAAACCTCTCGGACTTCTTTGAAGGGTCACCAAGAATAAGAGCGAGCAGAAGAATCTGCTGGTTACTATCCCCTTGCTTTTCCAGGAGGTTCATACAAAATCCTCATCCAGGTTTTAAGAAGGTGCCAGTGTGGGTGGGTGGTTAGTTCAGCAGTAGGAACAGCGGGTCAAAGTAAATGCTCAAGGCTCACAGCAGGAGGAGAGGGTCAGTAGAGTTCCCTGGGATTCTCTGCTGGGATCTGGTCAGTTCTGCTTGTTCATAAATAACCCTGAAAAGGGTGTGAGCAGTCTGGGAACTATTATTGTTATTTGTTTTTCTAGTTTCTCATAAAACGGGACATTATTAACATTTTCTCAAGCCTTCTGTATGACACATAAGTTAGGACTTCCCTAAAGTAATCCCATATTCATGTCTAGCATCTGAGTTTGAGCTAAAGCAGGTTTTTTAGAAGTATATCCTTTTTTTTTTTTTAATAATTTCCTGGGATGGAGAATCTACCAAAAATTTTGTCGGGTTAATCTAGAGGTTAATTGCCCTCAACATTAAAAATGAATAACTTAATTCTGGCCTAAATGCGTGTAGCTTCAAATTTCAGGCAGCATCTCATTTCCAGCTGTGCCTGCTAGTGTGAGGAGCCCTCTGTCTCCATATCTCCACCTCTCCATGAGGTACTTAGAGATTGTTATCAAATAATTGCTTATCGTTCCTTTTGCTTAACTAAAAAAAAGATTGAGCTGCCAGGTTCTTTCCCATCAAGGCAAGTTTTCCAGTTCTTTTCCACCAAGCAAGGTGTCTGGCGTGGGTCTGGTTGCATTTTTTACCCCAGGCAGCCCAAGTCAGTCTGAAATACGTTTAACCACCTCTGGAGAGTCCAGTGCTGGGGAAGCCTCCCAAGAATCGGGGGAAAGCAGGATCCCCAGAGCAGCTCCGGCATCACCCTCCCGTGGGGCAGGGGTAAGTGAAGGGCTGAGGGTTGTATGGCCAGGGGCAGCCTCTTGTGAAAAGCCCAACAAGGCAGTGAGGTGCTCAGACTACTGCAGGCCGCAGAGCAGGTAATTCACCAGCTCTGATGAACCCTGGGCTGGGTGGGAGGATGGGGTCATTGACAATCTCTGTTCTTTTGATCTCACAGCAAGATTCGGGGTTCTCCATTTCTTCCACTCCAGAAAAAATTAACCATCCTCTAGTACTGAAGAGTGTGGGTGGCAAACACCTGATCTGAACCTCTTCCCCTGCTGAGAAGTTCCAATTTTAAAAAGCAACCAAAAAAAATTCTGAGCTTTTTCCCCCATTACTCATGAATGGGGCGGGGGGGAAATGTGTGTTTTTATCACCACAGATTTCTAAATAAATTCTGTCACCTAATTCTGTTAAGTGAAACCTGCAAATCCAAGGAAGTTGAATTCTATTGCTCTACTAAAACCGAGATTTATGCTGGGTTTTGCAACATGGTGAGAAACAAAGACAGAATTAACAAGCACAGAAGTGGCTAATAACATGTAATTTGTCTTCTAGCAGGCGTTGAACAGCAGCCTCCAGCCATCCACCAGGACAGAGAGTTGCTCAGAAGGGCCAGGGTGGATCCTGCTGTTGCTGCTGTTGAACCTGAAGTGCTTCCCCGGGTGCAGCACCCGCACGGAGATGTCTCCACCTGGGAGATGCTGTTTGGTCTGACATCTCCACGTGTGAGATAAGACCTTTTTTTTGCCTTTACTGAAGCTGGTTTCCTAATGTCCCGCAGGAAGCTTCTCAGTGAGGTCGTCCCATTGAACAGGAGGAGGTTTCAGGTTGAGTGGCTCAGCAGAAGAGCACAAGAGGGGGACCCATTCTGTCATCCTGGGGTTCAGAGAGGAATCAGGAGGGCCTGGCTTCCTGTCCATGTTCCCAGGAATGTTTCTACAAATTGCATGGGAAAGGGCATTGACTAAAATAAGTGCAGGAAGCAGCATCTGTGGCCAGTTGCTCTATATTGTCATGCACTTGAGGTGAACCACGCAGAGCTGCGGTATCGGATGCAGCGTGAGGATCTCCTATGGAGTGCGCTGAAAGAAACCTCAGCAACCACAGGAGAGCCACGTGAGTGGGATTCTTCCCCCTTGCACACACACACCAACAAAACCCTCCAGTGAGACAAATTTATACAGTGATGAACTGCTACTCTCAAGGCAAAGGCCTCAAGCGTCTGCAGAGCTTTATTTAAACCCTTACGCAAAGGTCAACAGAGCATTGAAAACAAATGGAAGCAGAAGCTGTGAAAATGAATCAGTGGGGAGTCCCCGGGCAGCTGCGGGGCGGCGGGACCATGCAGAGCCTGTTCTGCCGGGCTCGTTGCGCAGTGGCGCGCACGGCACCAATGGGCCGCACACCACGGCGCCGGCCGGCTGCTGGGGATCCCTCAGCAGAGGAGCGCGCCGGCCACGCAGACACGTGGACGAGGAGCGTCTGGAAAGGGAGAGGCCTGCGGGAGAAAACTGGGAACGAACCTTGGGCCTCCACCCTTACGGGTTCACCGGGTATTCTGGCTTGGTGAAGCGTGGCAACACTTGCACTTCCTTTTATTAGAAACTCCAAATCTCGTTTTTATTCTTAGCCACTTGGGTGCTATGGCAGTTCCTTAAATAGCCTTAAAAAAAAAAAGACAGGAGAGGAAAAGTGTGTCTTCCTCTTCTTCTGTTCTGCAAATATACCCTTCACGTTCTGCGAAAAAGTTGGCTTTGCTTTCAGTTCCTTTAGCTTGCAAAAAAGAAGAAAATTCACTTTACAGTTCAGATAAGGTCTTCAGAATGGCAGTAGACTTGCTGAGAACAAAAACGGCCCTAAAGAAGCTTAAAATGGAGGTTTGTGCCCTCCTTAACGGCAAAGCTGCAGCACAGCCTCAGCATGCAAACAGCAAACGCAAACCTCAGCAGGCCCTCGCTCCCTTTTCCCAGTGCCCACACTGGATCTGGAGCAGTTTTGATCCAGAGTTGAAGTACCAGATTGATCAGCACAAGCACACATCCGTGTAGACACAGACACGTGCAAATGCAGGAGGTAATCTCTGGTTTTAGGATGACCACCAGGTTCTTCTGTTGCGGAGGGCTGTGTACAATGCCCCCAAGTGCTGCTTTCAAACAGCCAAGCCGGGCAGAGGAGACCTTTATTTTCCGTCTCGCGGAGCTACGTGCAGCCTTATCAGCTGGAGCCTCTTCCCTTATCTCCCTCCTCACGCAGGCACGCGCTTGCTCACAGCGCAGACGCTGCTGCTGGCAGACAGACCTTTTGGTGGCACAAAAGGCACTGTTTTTTTCTTGGAAGATAATGGAGATGTCTTGAGGACTCAGGCTGGCCTGACCTGCTTGCTAGTTTCGAGACATTATTTTCATGCCAGTAAGAAATGAGACACAGGAGGGAATGTCGTATCCCCAGCGCCTGTGGCCGCGTTGGTATCGGCAGCGGAACTCGGCATCGCTCAAGCTCCTGAGCGGGCGGGTGGCTGCCGAAACGTGTCCATGTCCCTCCTTAGGCACCGCCGCGAGCATGAGGACGGATGGGAGGCAGCCTCTGCTTGCCGTCCCTTCCTGCCGTACTGCTGGCCAAGCTTCCTTGTGCTATTTTGCTATCTTCGAGAGATCAGAAATCACATATAAATGTGAAAACATCTTGAGTTTCCTCCTCAGAATCATGAGATGACTTTTGACAGGTTACCTACAGAAATGCAGCTTGCAGAGCTTGTCTTGTGCCTATCTGGCAGCTCCGGCCTGCTGACTTTTGAACCTGTTTGATGACTTAAATGAAATTTGCCTGAGGGCTCTTTGTCTCAAAGAGAGGACAGATCTGTGAAGACAGGCAGTGGAGAGAGCAGAGTGTCCCACTGTTCCATGAGCACGACAGCCACGGAATCATGGAATTATGGAATAATTTGCGTTGGGAGAGATGTCCAGAGGCGGGCTGGGTATCGGAGCAGGACAGTGCATTGCGTGCTGCAGATTGCTACAACCACATTAGTAAATGACCGGACAATTCCAGGTGAGGGCAGGAAAACAGCCAGCTCTCCATCTTTAAAAAGGAGTTCGGCATTTGGAAGGCTGCTCTTGCTGAATTCCAGTCCAAGATATAAGCTTAGTATGAGCGTTTCAATGGGAATATTAAAGAAAAATGTTGGAAGACTTTAGCCCACAATGTAAAATGTAGGCGCTCCATAAACTAAAAGTAATTGTAACTAATTTATAGTGTGGTATTAACCTCGGCTTGGGTATTTTTTTACAAGTAAGGACCAGCCCATTCTCCACATGGCTATGGGGTAATCAGCCGGGACAAGC
>NW_010588981.1:157827-174045 GCF_000705375.1 Tinamus guttatus | reverse complement strand
GGCAGAGGCCCCAGCGAGGGGGCCGGTGCCCTCCCCGCCAGCTCCTGCGGCCGGCGCGCATGGGCAGGAACGGCTCTGCCGGCTGCGTTCCCCGCTCTGCAGCACAGACGGGAATTCTGCCTAGACCTGGCAGCTGTGGGCATGGCCGAGGGCGCCTGGTGTTTGAGCAGGGGATCCGGAAACCTCATCTGCAAGTAAATTCACCCAGCAGAATCTGCACTGCAGACAAAAAAAAAAAGATTTGCCTTGACATCATCTGCCCTGCTCGGCGATCCGCAGCCAGCCGGGAGCCCAGCACACGGCGCCCAGCCTTGCTAGCTCGCTGGAATTAAGGCTAAGCTCCAGCGTGAGCTAATACAAGCTGTTCCACCCCGAATAATTGGCTGCTGGATGGTTTTGTGTCTGTCTAAGCATTACTGCCTGTGGGTGGATGTGGTATGGGGGGGTGAATGAGTCTGCTTTGGAAATTAATCCATAACATGGGGAGTGTGTCTGTTAACACGGCACCTCGTGAGCGCCGTGCGCGGAGATGTGCGAAGCAGGGCCGAGCGCGTGGGCCTCGGGGCCGGGCTGCGTCCCCGCGAGCTGGTGACGATGCTGCCCGGGTCCAGACCTCCACCTCTATTTCCCCACTCCTGCCACCCCAAAGCACACAGGTGGCTTTTGAGCCGTCTCTTTCCCACAGCTGAAATTGCAGAAGCAAGAGCATAAAAAGCAGTGACATTTCCCAGAAACCCAGTCCCCGCTGCCAACCCGGAGCCCATCGTGGGGCAGAGTCCCCCGTGGTGGGTGGGAAATGACAGGGCTGTCGGCTCCCCCTTCAGTACTGTAAGATGCCACTTTTCCACGTGCATCCATGTAGGAAAGGCCGATGCCTGGAAGCCACGCGTGCCGTGGGGCTCAGGGGAGCTGCCCTCTGGAGTCTGGATTTTGGCAGCTGCTGTAGGATTTTATTTTCACAAGGCTGAGCTTTCTTAAGCACTTCCCCAGCGCAATCACCACACACTTGCTCTCAGCAAGGGCCGCCCAGCAGCATTTTTTCCAAGTCCTTCTAGATAAGATGAACAGGGACAAGCTGTGAAAGAGCCAGGCCAGCTGCCTTGACACTAGCCATTCATGTTCCCTTCAGCTTGGCCAATAAACAGACCTTAAGCTTTGCTTTCTGTACATATCCTAATTGCTGAGTTTCTGCGGGGAAGCAGTAACTTTTTCAAGTAAAAACTGGTGAGGAGAAACTTGTACCTGTCCCAAATGCGGCCTCTGAGGTGTGTTGTCCTTTAGAGAAAGAGATATTCGGTTGGCCATAGCACAGCCTCTTTGGTAGCTGTTCTTCAAAGGGAAAATATGTATGTTCCTGATTAGCTCCGAAAGGGAAGGTATTTCCGATGGATTTGCAAGAATACAAGCAGCAGTCTTAGGCGGTTCTGCTGTGCACGGCACTGGCTGAAGTCCCTCTGTCCACTGGGTTCTTGCAGCTACAGAAGGAGAAGTCGTCGTTCCTTTGGAATGAGTTTTCCCCAGCAGACACGAGGCTCCTCGGTGGGTGCCCAGTGCGGGGTGGCAGGAGGGCCATGCATGGCTGCTCGTCGCTGCTCCCGGCGCGTCCCCGGCGCGTGCGTGGCTCTGAGACACATACGGTCACTGCGTCTAGCACTGACTGGGACCTGCTAACACTGCGCCACAGCGCTCAATGCGAGATTGTGCCCCTGTTTGGATGTTGTGGAATAGATCTACAAAGCAGGTCTCGGGGAGGCTGCCTCTCTCCTGCTGCTGTGGGAGCGTTTTAGAGTGCAAGTCAACATTGTCTTTCATAAAGGAGACCGTAACTTGGATTCTGAGCATCTAAAGGACTCAAGTGCCCTGGCACTTCGGTGAGAGCAGGGCTAATTACTAGAGGAAATGGCCGGAAACTGAAACATCAAAAATTCCATAGGAACTTAAGGAAAAATTTCTTAACAGTGAGGGTGACAGAGCACTGGAACAGGCTGCCCAGAGAGGTTGTGGAGTCTCCTTCTCTGGAGATCTTCAAAACCCGCTTGGATGCAGTCCTGTGCCAAGTGCTTTAGGTGTCCCTGCGTATGCAGGGGGGTTGGACTAGATGATCTCTAGAGGCCCCTTCCAACCCTAAGCATTCTATGATTCTATGATTCTATGATTCTAATCTGCTCCCTGCCTTTCCCAGACACCAGCCATGGACTTTCCGCTCTTGTGTCTGAGCACAGGGCAACAGAATCAAGGAAAGCCTGGGAATTGGGGGTGCGGGTTAGGCCTGAGCATTGACCTTCTGAAACATCTTCTCCGGGCGCTGCTGTTTTACTCCGGTCGGGCCCTATGGGGGCAGCTGAACTGAGAGATTCCAGAGCAGGGGCTCTCAGTGCGCACGGGTGCCCCGCTCAAGATCCCGTCCCAGCGTCTCCGCGGGGCCCCTCCTGCTGCCGGGTCAGCTCCATTCACCCCATCCCTGCTGCCCCTGGGAGCACGTTGAGCTCTGCCTGGCAGAGCAGCAAGCGGGGAGCGACGCTCCAGGTTGCGGTTCCTGCTGCCCAGGGAAGCAGGGAGCAACAGAAGGCAGGAGCCGCAGCCCGGAGCGAGCGCAGGGATGTTGGCCCGAGCGGCTGCGGAGCATCCCCACTCCGAGTCTGCCTGTCACTCCTCTTTCCAGCTCAGCCTTTCTGGGACCTGCTGAGTGCCAGCTGGGGAGCTGAGTCACATCGACTGTATTCCTAAGGGCAAGGATTTAGGAGAACAGGGAGGAAAACACTAGCTTTTGCTTTACTTATTACCAAGCTATTTTTAAACAGAGGGAGTAGATTAGCTAATAATTAAAAGAGCAACCATTGGAATCACCTAGTTGGGCATTATTGAAGGATACAAGTTCCCAGCTGATTGCCATAACGTCACAGCGTGTCCCCGCTCGGCTGAAATCAAAGGCTACGTCAGTGTCTGCTACAGTGGCTTTGGGGCAGGCTCCCATATAAGCAGAAGTAAAAACCTCTAAGTATGTTCCAGGATTTAGAGCATATGGCCTTGGAGAGTTTGCACCAGGAAAAAGGCAGAGGTTTGCTCTGATGGCAAACCTCACTTGGTAGCCATCCTGTGCCATAGGAAAGAGGATTTAGTCCTGATTACGGTCTGGAAAACTAACACGGAGAGGAAGTTAGAGCTGCTCCCGGAATCCGGACGTCAGCGGTGCAGTTCCCAAGTGTCCGAGCTGCCCTCCCGTCCCTACCGTGTCCCTCTGCCCTGCATGGGCAACGGGCACCGGTGGCAAAGGGGCTGCATCAATCCGAATGTATTTCTGAAACAACTTGTTTCTGGCAAGTTGTTCATTCTAAAAATATATTTATTTCTAATTGCTGAGCTGAATACCTAATGAATTCTTCCTTCCCAAGAACAATTAATCAAAGCAATGACTTAGGGCTGGCACTTGCTCCCCCAGGGCTCAGTGGCTGAGTTCCATTGACTTAAATAGAGCAGATCAGGCCCAGCCCATACTGGAAAAGATTTATCTGAGTGCTTCCTAATGGTGCCCATCACTATTTGTCTGGATGCCTCTGGCGGAAACGTGCTATATATATTGGAGGAACAGCACTGCGTGCTCTGATATAGTTCAAGCGAGCAGCTGCTGTGTTTTGCAACCAGTGTTGCAAAACAGCAGTGTTATATGTATAAGTATATATATATATATATATATAAAGAGAGATATATTATGCAAACTCCAGTAGGGATTCCGAATGGTCAGGAAAGAAGAGAGCTGAGTAGGAACTTGCTTGGGAAGTTCGATTAACTGGAGCAAAGAGCTGGAAGGGGGGATGTGGGTCACAGAGGCCCAGTGATGTGGGTTAGAGGTTGGCTGCAGGAGAATTCCCTGCACATCCCCAGCACGGCACTAAGATGGGCCCTGTGTATGGAAGATCCAAAACTAGAGGAATCCGCAGGAGCCGGAGGGATCCGTCCGTGCCCCGAGTGCTGGCAGAAGCCACAGATGTGTTACGGGAAGGAGCCCAGGGCATCCCCCGGGCACCTCGTGCCCCCGCTGCCAGCTGCTCCGAGCCCCGCGGCCGGGATCTCTGCGGGCTGCCCATCGTGCTCCTCTGCGCAGTGATTTATTCAGCCACCGATGTTTGGAAGGGATTCACGTGGATGCCTTAGATAAGCGTAGCCTTAGCACAATGTGTTTCTTCTGAGGCCTAAAATAGTCCGCGGGGACTGGATGGTTTTTTCCTTCCCTAATTGCTGCATTTTTTGGAAGGTGATTCATCCGCGTCTGGGGCCTGAGGCACCTGCGCGGCCCCAGGTGCCAGCAGCTTTAGGCTGTGGGATTCATCGTGCTCCAGTCCAGCCTGCGAATCGAGGTGAACACGAAGCTGGTAGCAGCCTGCAGAAGTGCAGGGACAGAGGCATTTTCTGCCTTTGCAGCAGAAACACACATAGTCCCTGCGCGGGTCAAGCTCGGGTGTCTTATTCCTCCCTCTCCTGCCATCCACATCCCTCTTCGCTGCCCGCAGAGGGATGCAGAGGTTTATGGCTGGCACTTCTTGTTGCTGCTTGTCAGGAACAGGGATCTAGCGTTAACATTTCCCATTGGGGCTGAAAGTGCCGCAGTAAATCAGGGTTGCTCTGCTCATTTTCATGGAGTAACCCCGACAGGCAGGAGACAAGGACTTTCGTCTTTCCATCAGACAGAACAGCTTTCCATTGCCTGTCTCCCGAGGCTTTCTGGATTCCCACCCTGCTGTCAAGCAGGAAAAGGTCAAGCTCTTTCTCCCCCCCACCTGGTACTTCTGGGGCTGGAGCAGAGGGTCAGACTAAACACGGCCTGGCAGAGACATAAATCCTCGCAACTGTGAAATGGTTTAATCTTCTTTCACTGATTTATTCTTGAAACATTTTAGCTTTAGAAGTTGAAAAGAGTAGGTGAGACCTCATGGGTGCCTCATCCTGCAAGCCGGCGGAGAGCGCGCAGCTTCGGATGGGAGCTGGATCAGGCTCCATCCTCAGGTTTGGAGAACAGCTGGACCAGGTTCCATCCTCGGGTTTGATCCATCCCGAGGCTCAGGAAGGCTCTAGGGCCCTTCCCCAGTTTGTTGGTCTTCCAGTTAGTAGCAAGAGGAGGTAACTGCCAGCCTCTTGCCTAAGCAAACTAGTTGTTCAGGGGGCTGATACGCGTTGCAGACACTTGTGCTGGTGGTGCTGGCTCAGAGGTTGTGGTGGTTCCCAAACCTTTCTGGCCCTAGGACCCTGTACAAGGGCTTGGCAGTGTTGTAAGAAGAGACCTTCTGTTTCCGCTCCCTCTCCATGTGGGCAGTCTGGCACCCTGATTCCCCATCAACACCAAGCTGGGGCTCCGCACTATCCCTGAGGAACATTTTAGCATCTCCTATGGCCAGAGGTCCTTGCTCACCCCGCGGGAGCTTCTCTGTGACTTAAGATATCTCGGCCCTTCGTGGACGAGTGCAGAGAAGAGGGCAGGGATCAGCGGCTCCCAAGCGAAGCTCCGGCGAGCGGAGCGCGGAGTGGTCTCCTCCGCTGCCCTCCACCGTCTCCGCTGTGATTCTTATCTCCCATCCATGTGACAATACATCGGTGTGTGACTCACGTCATCCCTCTGCCCTATTTTACCGTTTAATTTTAGTAAATGTGGGATCCTGGTGAAGAGGCTCTCATCCCCGTCTCGGGTAAACTTGTGTGCTGTCAACAGAGCCGTGTCAGGGCAAAATAACCAAGAATCCAACCTGCACCAGCCTGGGTGCAAATCGCAATGTTAGCGCAAATATCCCTGCATTTTGGGACAATTCAGAGCGCCCTCGTGCAAATCCACCTGTGTAACAGACTGCCCAGGTGTTTGAATCTGAGTCATGCTGGATGCTGGATTCAGGCCAGGGCCTGAACTTCATAATGTCACAACTTATCCAAGTCCCCATGCCTCAGTCCTTTGCATTCCACAACATATTCCTGGTGACTTGGAAGCTGCAGCCTTTATTGATCTCTTCATTCTCGACAAGAACAACATATGGCAAGTTGCCATGGCAATAAGTCCCTTAAAGGGGCTTCCTTCCTTCCTTCCTTCCCTCGGTGTGTTGGTCTTTTTCATTATTAAATCATCAGAGATAAACGCACACACAGAAGGGTCAAAGTCTGGATCAATGAGCAGCAAACAAAGAGGAACTCTTCCATATTCATACAAGCGAGAGCCTTCAGAAGATCAAACAATGCAGATTGCCAGGCCCTTAGCATGTCAATCTTATGCATAATGTATGCTGGGAGCTCTCTTAAATCAATACACATCCACCACCTTGAAAACCCTTGGCATTAAGCACGGGAGGCAGCGGGGGCAGGCGTCAGGCTGTATTTATCAGTGCAGGGATGTGAGGAAGCAGTTAAGCTTTGCAGCGCGAGCACAGGGGTTCCTGCTAAAATAGGGCAAATGGCAAGTTCTTGGTAAGTTCTTATGCTGGAGGATGCGACATTGGTGTGCGGAGGGAGGCCCCAGAGCGGACCCACAGGAGAGCAGAGGGAGTTCAGCACCGTGAGCCCTACATGGCATGGGGTCCAGTGGGACTTTCCTCATCCATGGGGCAAATTGGTGTCTTGTCACTCCTGGAAGTGGAACGCGGAGCACCTTGGTTTTGAGTGACACAAGGACAACGTAAAGTGTTGCAAAACATTTGCACTGACTGAGTGGCAGATTGCACCAAAAAGAGCTTAAAAATGCTTATGCAATCTCTATCGAACACGCTGCAGGATGAGGTGACAGAAGTTGACTTTAGCTGTCCAGAACTCCAATTACCCCGGCCAGGTGCCCGGCAGGCAGCAGCACTGTGGTCTGCAGCACCTCTGGCCCATCCTGCCTCCCGCGCAGGGAAGCAGCAGCCGGAGAGGAGAGACCTGGGGAGGAGCCGAGGGGCCTCCTCCATGGCGGTGCCCATGGGCTCCGTGCTGCAGCTTGCGTCCCGCTCACGCAGGAACGGCTGCCACGGGACACGCGTGGGAGCTGGCGCTGCCTGCTGGTCCCGGCGGCGTGGCCAAGCGACCCGAGTTCTGCCGTCAGCTCCGTGCTCTGTGTGCCAGCCAAGCACATGTGCAAGAGGAGCCTCCCTGGGGGAGGCCCCGCGCTTCGTCATGCTTGGAGGGCGCTTCGTGGCGTTTGGGTTCCTCCCGGCGCGCTTCGCGCCCAGCCAGCACAGCGCGCTTTGAGCTCCCGAGGCAGGAAAGCAGCAGGGAGGAGGGAGCTGCACTGGCCGCGGCTCCCGCCGTTTTTTTTAGCTCTGACATCCAGCAGGAGCCGGGAGCAGCTGCGTTTGGATGAGCCCCGTCCTGGCGTGCAACATCTCCCTTAGGAAGCCTCAGTTCCCACCTGGGAACGTCGCTGTCCTGAAAATCTCCGTCTCTGCAAGAAGGCTGCAAGCGGAGCGGGAGTATCGTAGGGAGCGTCAATGAACTAATCATTTAAAGGGCTTCCTATTGCTACTAGGCATTCCCTAATCTGACTTAAAGAAAGGCCATAAATCATAATGTGCTCTGATATAGTAGGGTAAATGCATCAATGCCTCCACTGTGTTGTTTGCAAATTGTCAGGTATTACAGTTGGAATGAGAATACCACCATGTGAGCGGTGTATTTATATTTTTACAGTGAAATAGGATGGAAATTTTCCCCTCAGTGCTGCTACTCAAATTACAGTACAGAACATGGCTGGGAGCCGCTTTGGGAAGTAGGAATCCACGTTTTCTGGTTTGTCCGACCTCCAACGAAGTCACTTAAACCTTTTGTATATCAAAGTCTTCCTACATGTAAGACGGGACAATAGGGCCTCCTTATTGGGGTCTGTGGGGCTTGTTACTGACCAGGCTTCGCTTTGCGAAGAGCCTGGTGCTGAGTGGTGGTTATTGTGGTTAAAAAACGGGCGGCAAAAGCCATGGGAAGCCAATGTGCCACCTTGCTCAGGCTGCAAATGCCCCTGCCAGCTCTTACGTAACCGCCGGCTTTGCTAATTTTCCACTCATCACACTCGGTGGATATTATGTTTTTTAAAGAATAATGTGAGCATATGCATTAAACTGCAAACACAGCACGGAAGTCGGCACTGTTCAGAGGGGATTAGGTGAGCAATTATGTAGCCTGCAGATAATCGAAGCAAAAGGCTAAATAGAGACCGTAGAAAATAGCTTGCCTCGAGTAAAACTGACAGCTGAATTCAGAGAAAATGTTCTCAAAGACAAAACAGGAGTTTTAAGCTGTGGCCGTGCAAAGAGAGCGCGCGTGCTGTGCCAGAGAGCTGCAAGGGCAGCTCCGGAGCGGGACGGAGCCTCCTGCGCCCCTCTGCGCCCCGCTCCGGCCCGGCGCCCTGCGGAGCGGGCGGGTTTGCGCTGTGTTTGCGCTGGCAAGATGCGTTCACCAAAGAGCTGCTCTTGCAGGGCCAGGGCGCTCAGCTCCGGTGCTGGGAGAGGAGCCGCATGCCCGGACACCCTCCGTGAGGAGTCGCTTTGTCTTGCGTCCTCTCCGTGCGGCTCTGCCGAAATTGCTGGAAACGTGCAGCGAACTTTGTCACTTCAGGGCTGAGGTTGCTCCACTCTGTTTTCTCTTGGTAGTGCAAACACTGCTGAGCAAGAAGAACAGAAGTTAAGGCCACAAATGTGCCACGCTCAGGGACAGTCTTGGAATGCTGCGGTGACACAGGAACGCCGACCAGCCCAACCTCGGCCCTTCCTTATTTTCAGGCCAGCAATCACGCGACCTCCTGAGCTCCTGCACTCTAAATGGTTTTAGTGTATCAAGATTTTTGGAAAAGAGAAATTTATTTCATAAGAAAAGACATCTGAAAGCAGGGTTCTCAGCCTGCTCTTACATTATGTGTTAGATAAAACCAAAAGCTGATGGAACTTTTTGGTCAAAACCACAAACCAATACCTTGTGTTATATGCACCTATTCCCATGCAGTGTCCGTGCCACCCCAGCTCGCTCTCTGCTCCAGCCCAGTAGTGCCTCAGGAATGAGCAGCTCCAAGGCAGAGGCGCACATGGCACCGAGCCCTTCAGCCCTGCAACGTGTGCGCAGGGTGCGAATGTGGTGTGAAAAACACGATGGTAGAACAGGGTGCCGGGGTTATGTCGTGCTGGCTGTTCCTGTGCATGAGCTGCTCTCAAAGTCAACTACAATAAAGCTGTACATTCATACTTATTAATTTTTTATTTGGTTGGAAAACAGGAAGAGAAGTGTGAGAAGCAAGACAGGGCATCAGAGGGAGATGCCTGAGAGACGAATCTCTGCTAGACTCTTGCTCGAGACAGATGACAGGTTTCAGGTTTGCTCAGACTCGAGGATCAAGTTCAGATCCTAATGTTTGTTTTGCCTTGGACTGAGGTGGGCAGATGCCGTTCTCTCCACTTCGCCATGTGGCTTCTCTAGCTGTTAGACAGGGATAACAGCTCCGTCTGCCTGTCGTGGGTGCCGGGGAGGCAATTTCATCACTGTCAGCTCTGTGGAATCCCTGGGTGAAAGGAACAGCAAAAATGCAGAAAACACGGGTTATTAATAGCCGGTGCTCGCCCTTACATACATCACATGGACCGTTACTCACTCTGGCCAATAATTTACGGACTGTGAGAAGATGTTCCTCAGTGTAAATACACAATGACACACGGCTGGTATCAGACCTCTGCAGTGTTGCAGAGCTGGGGGTCTGTTTGCTCTGCATGCACCCTGAGCACATCGTGCTTAACCTGCCAGTAGCATTAAAATGTGCAGGAGCCGTGGGACTGGCTAAATTTGGCTTTCGAGGGAGCTTACCTTCCAGTCCAGCGTGGGTTTGTTATGCTAGGGTAGTGCATAGACTGAATTCTTGGTGATTTTCAGCTTTTTTGACTTCTTTCCTAGAACCTGATGGTTGTCTCCTCCCTGTCACTTTTATTAGTCAGAGCACTGGATACAAAGGTTTATCATCATCTCTGGTTTGTAAGTGAAAGCCTCTAAATATCAAAAGCAAAGGAAGTTGGTGACAATACTCAAGTCTCTAGTAGACTCCTGAGGGAAACCGTGGTTTAAGAAACACCTGTAAGAAGTGAATTTTAGCACCTCATCTCTGCTTGTCCCCGTTGCAAACCTTGACTCTGGGTGGACTGCCAGCAGTAGTGTCCCTGGAAGCTGCAGATGGGACTGCAAAGCCTCTGGGAAATGACTTAGAGGCTCCCAGAGTTGGGATAGAAGGAAATGCTGTAGGTGAGGGTGCAGGATAACTGACTGTGGTGTGACAGTCCGGAGGGCATTCACTTTTGTAATTATACGCACACTGCTTCCAGGCTTCCTGCTCTTGTGCTGCTACCGAGATTAATTGACTAGGAAAGCTGCAGTGTCATCTCAGGCCCTTAATGAGGAAAACCGCAGCTTGAATTTACACTTATCCCTGCGTCACGCCTTGCTGGCCAACGTGGCCCTGCTCCTGGAAGCGCACGGGGCAGCCCCGTGTCGCTCCCGCGCCGCGAGGGGCTGCCCGGGGCTCTCCGCAGGCCGCGCGCCTGCCAGGCCACGCGGAGGGAGCCGGGGCCGCTTGCGGCAACGTACCTGGAGCCTGGCTGTGCTCCTGGGCCTCCTCGGCACCCGCTGCTGAAAGCTCTGCGCGGGCTGGTTTGGGACCCTGGCTCTACCTGTGTAATGGTTGGGGTCTTAAATATGCCTTATGGACGCTTCAAAGTGATATGTTCTTATCATGGCAAGATAACCTCTACAGGAAGGGCTTTTGAGGCATGTTCTGCCCTTTCAATTTTGCTTTTATGAGTTTGACAGGTTGAGGATGAGAAGCCACATCCTTATTTGACCTGGCTGGTTGTCGTGCCGTGGCCTCACTAATGCCGCCTTGTTCTGCGGGTCCTCAGGGTCTGCTCCAAAGCCCGGCTCAAGCTGAACTATTCTGACCGAATCCAGGTTCTGAGGATTCCCGTTTGCCCTAGGGCGTTTTCCTGGCTTCGCTGTCCACACATGGGCCCCTCCTCCTGCAGATGCCCCAGTTGCCTTCAGAGCGTCATCGCGGCTCCAGCAGCACCGGGGATTTCGTGGGTAGAGAGGGCTGCAGCTGCACAGGGCCCTGCTCTCCCTGGGCTCAAGTCCTGCGCTCCTGCCACCTTGGTGTCCCCTCCTTTATGCACTGTAGGCTTCTGTGGGGCTCAGGAGGGTGAGAACGATAAAAACCCCTGCTGGGTCATTTGACTGATGGAGCCACTGCTGTTTTCCAGATGTTGCATCTCAAAATTTAAGTAACCCACCCAAATAATCAGTTGCTCTTTACTTTGTTCATTTACTGTGACAAGTGCATCGTGATTTAAATAATTTACGATACCCCATGGTGTAATAGTAACTGCCCTATAGTCTACAAGGTAGAAATGATGGAATCTTGGCAATGTGATGTTACAGCACGTTGGTATCACCATCTGGGAAACAACTGGAGAGGACTGGAGCAGTGCTCTGCTAGGCAAAGGGGCTGCTTTGTGAAAGTCCTCAGCAAAATATGAAACTGAGAAAAGTTTTCAGCTCTCACTCAGGAGCATTGCAGCAACATCACGTGATTGTGGATTTTTACACTAAGACCTGGGGAAAATCTTACAAGGGACTATACATAGACAGTGTGTCCCTTCAAAGTCAAAACGTGCTTGTAAGGGCCACAGAATAACATTGACTTGCCCCTGAAGAGAATATAGGCCTCTTGGAGACTATATTTTCATGGCACAGTAGTACAATGTTGCCCGTGCTTGCTTTTCAAATGAAAGATGTCCATGACTGTGAGCTTTAGTGATCCTTTCTGTATGACATGGAGGTCTCTAGAGCGATGCCTCAGGGTAATTTTGCCTCAGCAAGAAATCTGCTCCAGCACTGTGGATCGCAGCAGGGTCTCCAGCTGCATCCTGCTCCCGAAGCTGGCAGCATTAGCTGCTTCTGACGGACCAGACAGTAGGAGCAAGCTGGACAGTGGGAACAAGTGGTTGTTCTGGCACACTAACTTTGTGCCCTTCCAAAAACCTGTTCTCTGTTTTTGCAAGACTCACTGTGATAGCTGTGTGGTCCTTATCACGGTGTAAATACTTAAGTCTCTCCTCGAGTTGCCCTGAAGTCTCAGTCAGAGTTTTGAAGCGACTGTGTCCAGTCCTGCACCTGATTCATCTCTGTACTCGCCGAGACAGAGTATGAGTGAAGAATGATACTCCCATGGAGAGTGAGAATATGAGTGTCCCTGTGATATTAAGCGCTTAATTACATTAGCAGCTTGTGCACTGGGAATACCTGTGGCAGACTAGCACAGCCTAGGAAGCAAGTGGCAATAGAGCAGCATAAAGCAGATCAGTTCCATTGAGCTGTCCTCCCACTCCCTGGCTAATCTCACGTGTCTCTGTCTTGCTGTCCAGGTTTTACTGGGACTTGACCATGCTGCTCCTGATGGTAGGGAACCTGATCATCATACCTGTGGGCATTACATTCTTCAAGGACGAAAACACCACGCCGTGGATTGTCTTCAATGTGGTGTCGGACACGTTCTTCCTCATTGACCTTGTCCTCAACTTCCGGACAGGCATTGTGGTGGAGGACAACACAGAGATCATCCTTGACCCACAGAGGATCAAGATGAAGTACCTGAAGAGCTGGTTTGTGGTGGATTTTATCTCCTCCATCCCTGTGGACTACATCTTCCTGATCGTGGAAACGCGCATCGATTCCGAGGTGTACAAGACGGCGCGGGCTCTGCGCATCGTGCGCTTCACCAAGATCCTCAGCCTCCTGCGTCTCCTGCGGCTCTCCCGGCTCATCCGCTACATCCACCAGTGGGAGGAGGTGAGCAGAGGCTGTGCTACACGGGCAGCCTTCATCTCTTCTCCACAAAGGCCCATTCTCCTGCTTTATCATGCTGTGGATGCTAAAGCAGCACATCTTGAGAGGAATGTTTTGCTTTTAGCAGCTGCCCAAGGGCCTTCAGTGCGTTGTTGTTTAGTCACGTGAGGTTCTACGGTCTCCTTCAGGGTCATTGTACAATCTGGGATGTTGACGAGGTGTGAGCGATGAGTGAGTACAGGGGGGTCCCCTGAAGGAGTGTGAAGTTGTGCAGCTCTAGAGATGCGAGGGGAGCGCCTGGGCAGATGGAGGGTCAAGAGGCAGCTGATCTGCAGGAACCTGTAGTGTTTACCCACACAGCTTCCTCGGTTACGTGCCCATCTCTTGCGGAAAGGGCTTGCTAGTGTTTTTATAACCATCTTGCTTTCTAAATGACACCGCATTTAGGGGAAAAGGACAGGAAGGGCAGTCTGCAGGCAGGTGCTTTTTGCTTAAAAATGCAGCAGCCTGGTGTAAAGAAAGAGCAACCCCCACCCCAGCCCCTGGGCTAGTCCCAGCGAGTTCCTGTGCACAGGACAAATCGTCAGGCTTAATGTGAGTGGAGCCACTGTCTTACTAAAAGAATGAGTTACTTTGTACAACCTTCGTGCTCTCCAAAGCAGAGAGCTTTCCGCAGCCTTGTTCACATCAAAAACATATCCCCAGGACAAGGAAAGCTGGTCGAGGCAGCTTCGTGTTCTTCCGCAGACTTTCTCCCCTGCTTTGGAGCTCAGCCTGCCGTGCGGCATGAGCTAAAACCATGGCTGCTCCTGGGACACGTTGCCCTTTTGCAGGCGGCTGTGGGTGCTCTCTGAGGCCGCCTCCAGGCTCCCTGGAGGGACAGTGACACACGTGGGCTGGCAGACGGTGCCACCTCATGGGCCTTTTTCTCAAGCAGGGCTTGACCGGGCACCCGTTTCCCAGAAGGAGTAGGAAACGAGGAAGTTTTTCCCCTTGGGGAGGCAGGCAGGCAGAGGGAAGGGGCAAGCCCTCGTCCCTGGTGCAGCGCCTGCCTCGGAGCAGCAAGCAGGCAGGGAGGGAAGCGCTTCGGAAGGTCCTTTCCAACCGTGATGATTCTGTGCTTCCGTCTCTGCATGGCAGTAATCTGTGGAGCTCAGTGGAATGCCGCTGGTCGTTTCATCTTCCTCTTGCTCTGAAGCGTCTACCCATGGACACCAAGTTCACATTGGCTTTTCCTCACTGCCCAGATCAGTGACACAATTTGCGGTGATGATTTGGAAGTGTTAATTCCTGCAGGAGGGAGCAGGATTGGCCTGGGCTTGCCCAGAGTGTTTGTGAAGGACAGATCAATGTGCAGAGCAAAGACAGACTGTTGCGAGGAGATGTTGCAGAAGGGAGATGTTTATATACCCTGCTTTGCTCCCCTGCCCTATCCCGCTGCATGTCTCATCTGCTGGGGGGTATCCTTCTCACCCAGGACCCCCACAAAGAAGGTGGTGAGCTGAGAAAAGCCGCAGGCCGACCCAAGAACGGGTGCCGAAACGGTGCGAGCAGCTCCGCTGCGGTCGAGGTTAGCGCAGGACCATGGGCTGCTCCAAGCGGGAGGGCTCTGCGCCGTGGCCAGCGCAGCCTTCCCAGAGCTCCAGCAAGGGCTCTGGGCTCTACAGCTGGGCAAACACCCTCCAGAAGGAGCAGAAAGCAACCCAGCGTGCTAATATTCACCGGAGTACAAAAATAAGCTTAATTCCAAATGTAGCAGTTTCATTTGCATTATCCATTTTGCATGAGTGGTCTAACGAACAAATTTAGCAGTAGGACAGAATATAAATAGGATGTTTTGGAAGTGCCCGCCCATGTCAACCCTGCAGCGGGAAGTCAGTGAGCCCTGCCTTACGGAGCCCAGCGAGGCAGCGGGAGGCATTCGGAGCATCCCCAGGGCTGCTCAAGCCGGGCACACAGAGAGCCAGGAGCTGGGCCCGCACAGCGCCCGCTTGGAGAAAATGCTCAAGAAAAAACAGACCACACGGGAACACCCTCCAAAGCCCAGCTCAAGGGCAGGCGGCAGAAGCAATAAAAGTGGAATAAAGCCATGTAGCCCATACATCCCATCAAAATGGAGCAAGGCAGCTCAGACTGTGAGCGCTGAGCAAAAAAATCCCTTTAGGTTTTTATAGGCAAAATTGATTGAAACAGTTGTTTTCTAAGACCAATTTGCTGAGCTTTCCCTATTTTTTTTTGCAGCATCTATACCATCTTTTGCAGCGTCTGGTTTGGTGCCAGAATACGGTAACCTGTATTTAAGCCCAGACTATTGTGACTTGCAGTCAAGGAGCATTTGCTAGGACAACATTAAAATCCTATCCCTATAAATCTGTTTCCAAACAGCAGATGGGCTAAACTAACCAAAATATTTTGATTTTAAAATCTGTGTATGTGAAGGAATATGGGGGTAAGGAAAAGATTTAATTGGTTTTGGTATTTATCATGAGAGATGATGACCCCCAGTGAGGGATCTTTTCCATTTTTTGTTGGAAAAAGATTACAGTTTTTTGCTCTAGGCACCAAACCCTGAAGGAAAGGACAATTTGGCAATTTTCCGAGTGCCATTTAAACGAAAACTTGAAAAGGCCGCCTTTTTCCCCTGCAGAGGCTGCGTATTGCACGGGAGCATTAGGATGAGGGAGATGCATCTTCGCAGGGTCCCCTCCTGACCACCCGTGATGTCAGCTGGAAGATGATGTCACATCTGAATGATGACGTCACTTCTGAGAAGATTCGGAGGTATCCAGACAACTTGATGCCAAGGATAGAAGGCTGTCTGCAAAAAACATGAGAGGGCTTGCACAGCCCATGAGAATGTAGCTCCCAGTTGGTTTTCATTTGGATTTGAACGGCTCCCTTAGGTCCTTCTGACATATTTGTAGCCTTCCTTAAATTTAAGCGGCTGGTGGCTAGGGATGCAATTTTAGGCTCAACACTTACCTGGCTCCTGGGAGTGGGGAGTTGAGCACAATTCCTGCAGCCAAGTTGCACAGCCGGCTCTGTTTCGCGAGGAGCTCCGTGTGTATCCATGAAAACCTTTGCTCATGGGTAAGTTCTGGTTCAGCAAACACTGGGGATGTGGCAAGGAAGGGAGGAAGGGGTCGAGTTTCTTGCTAAATTTGTATCACTGCGTTTCTGAAGGCAGCGCTATCAAGCACTTGTCTTTAATGTCATTCAAGGGGCTCGTTGTAGCCATAATGCAAGGTACAGCGATTGCACCTGCACTGCCGAAGTGACCCCAGACCTGAGCATCTTTCAGAGAAAATCCCAGCTGCAGCTGCTGGCACCAAGCTCTTGCTGACATATTGCAAGAGGGTTGTTCGGGATTTTATCACAGCCTTTTAGATGAAACTGTTTTCTCTC
>NW_010588981.1:134914-149646 GCF_000705375.1 Tinamus guttatus | reverse complement strand
CTCCTCTGCTGCTAGTTCTGTGTCGCCTCCGAGGGCCTTTGGGGTCCATGAGCTACCAGATCCCCATCTCTCTTAGGATGTCCTTAATTTCTTCCAGCTCAAGCGGGATCCTGCAGCAGGACAGCACCGGCTGCAGAGCACTCAGCAGATTGTTGGGACTCACAGGATTTACACTCGTACTGTCAAGATCCTGATAGATGAGCAAGTACAAGGGGATTCCAAAGCAGGGCCTGTATAGGGCTAGAGACTGGTTTGTTGATGAAGATTTGGTCCTCCCCCTTCTCCCCATGCTGAAAGCATCGCCAGGACCCTTTGGCTAGAAACTCTGGCCTTGTAACCAGGATTCCCAAGGTACCGCTTTGGGAGAGTCAAAAAATGGGAGCATTAAGTCACTTGAACCTGTGTTTCCTCCTTCTCCTCCTCTCCTCGTGAACCAGCTATTCCAGCAGGATTCCTCCCCGTCTGTCCCGGGCGAGCTAGCAGCAGCTCAAGGTGCTGCAGTACTGGCTAAAACCCTCTGCAGCCAGAGCTGTCCCCTTCCCTGCTACACGGGGACCGTTTGTGGGAGCTTCTCCTCGAGGTCCAGCCTTGGCCTTCACTTCTGCACCGTGGGGGTGAGCGTTTCTGCTCCTGCATTCCTGGAATGCAAATGCATTCCAAGGAGTGGGCATGACCTGCTCGCTCCTTACGCTGCCAGTTGGACTTGGGTTTGTCTCCCCTCCCGTTCAGATGGCTGTAGCTGCCGTTCGTTATCCCGGCTCCCTGTGCGGTGAGCACGGAGAGCTGGGAATTCCTGCCACCAAGGGAATCCTCTTGCCAGTTAAATGGATGTTTAGGTGTCTCCGTTTCCATCCAACGCCTCCAGTGACATGTAGATATTAACTGGGAGTCTGGACATCCAGAGCAGTCAGCTGAATCCATCCTTTCCATCTGCAGAGCAGATACAGCCTCTTCCCACATGGGAAGTGCATGGCAGCCCTAGGACAATTCCAGGCAGCTCTGGAGGGCAATTCCCAACAGCCTCTCAGCTCTTGGCCTGTCCAGACTCTGTGATGGGAACATCCGTGGGCTACAAGGGCAGATGCAGCCTTCAGCAGTGGCTCCTGCATTTACAGGTGGGAGCACTCAAAGCTCCCTTTTGCCTGGGTTTTGGAGAAGGCTTTGTGCTCTAAATGACCACAATAGATCCCAGTCACCACAGATGAGGCTCCATATCCCTTTAGTTTTCCCCCAAAAGCAGCCATTCCCTCACTCTCTACTACAATCCTAAATCCAGCTGGGTTTCTGTCAGGAGATGCCCAGGTTACAGGAGGGCCGGATCTCTTTGAACAGTCCAGGTGGGTAGCAGAGGAGAAGTCATTAGTGCAGTAAACGTTGGCGTCGAGCAGGTCCCCACACTGATCCCTGGGCAAACTGCTGCTCCATTAGGAGCGTAGCCCGTGGCTGCCGGGATGTAGGCGGGATTCACTTTGGGTTATCTGAATGGGGATGAGCACTTCTGCAGCGGGAAAGAAAAGAAAAAGAGGAAACCGGCAGGAATTATTCTGCATGAATTATGTGCTCCGCTTTCACACTGACCTATTGAGTCAGCAATGAGAGCCGGATTTCCTAGAACAGCTTTTCATGCCGGATTTTGGATATTTTTCCTCTTTTCAGCCCCGAAATACTGTGAGAATGGCCTTTGTCACAGCAAGTGACACTGTGGACTCCAGCTGTACCGTGGACACGGAGAAAATAATAGGGTTCAGATGCAGTTATCCAAATCCCTCATCTTCCTGCGGCCCGGCCTCCTCCGCTGGCTGCCGCTCAGCGGGACGTCCCGCTCGGGCAGGGAAGCGTCAGCGCTGGAGGGGAAGGGAGGGATCCGCGCGGGAGCCGAGCGGGAGCTGCCGGGGCCTCCACTCCTTGCCTGCCTTAGTGCGAGACTGGAAGACACTGAGCAGCTCCTGCAAGAAATGGGTGCGTCCGACCCTCTCCTCCCAGTCTGCACGAGTTTGAGGCCGTGTTTCCTGCCGCCGAGACGTGCGGAGCCGCGTCCAACACCCAGCACCGGGCAGTGCAGCTTTAAACATAAATTAAAACGCAAAATCAAAGAGCAGGAGGGCCGAATGACTGTGATTTTGTGTCTTTTTAAATTTATTTCGCAGCTAGTTCTGCCTGCATGCAGGGACGAGCCGGGCCGCCTCGGCCTCCCCGGCTCCCGCAGCGCCTTGGCCCGATCCCGCACTTCGCCTGTCCGGGGAGCTGCAGCTTAACCCGCTCCTGTTGCCCCTGCAGATCTTCCACATGACGTACGACCTGGCGAGCGCCGTGGTGCGCATCGTGAACCTCATCGGCATGATGCTGCTGCTCTGCCACTGGGACGGCTGCCTCCAGTTCCTCGTGCCCATGCTGCAGGACTTCCCCGAGGACTGTTGGGTCTCCCTCAACCGCATGGTGGTGAGTGTCCGCCCGGCCCACGCGGAGAACGCGAGCGACCTCGCGGGGCTCCCAGCCATCTCACGGACAGGCCACGAACTTCTATTCTGAGGGACAGCATCCATCTGATTAGGCAGGAAAGAACTGACAAACCTTAGAAAATTGCCTCTCACTGCGACTCAACCTCCGGATTCCCCCAACCAGTTTCTCCTTAAAATAAATAAATAAATAAATAAATAAATAAAACCAGGCGCTCAGGCAGAACAGAGCAAATGTAAAATATAAAAAAATCTGCTCGCTGTCTCAGGCTCCCACATGCGGGCACGCGCCTGAGGGGAGCACACTGCCACGAGGACGTCGTTATGTTGGGGCTTATTTCTTCACTTCTTCGCCCTGCAACAGTCACTCATTTCCTGCAGCTGAGAGGTGCCAGTCCTTTACTTGCCTACAGCAGAAGCACAGCCTGTGCAGCAGCTGCCGGGTCTTCCCCCACGCTGCCTTTTTCTTATTTCCATGGCAGGAACGAGGAACGCTCTGGGCCCCATTGTGCTTCCCTTACTCAGGTGTGAAAGGGCAGAGAGCAGCTGGTCCTGGTGCGCTCAGACACATAGCCACAGGCCCTGCCATCCACTGAAGTGCCCTGGCCCTGCTGCTCCTGCAGGTCAGTGTCCGGGCTGCAGAGCTGCAGACACTGAGAGCGGAGGCTCTGCGAGGAGAGAGGTGAATCTGTACGGTGCAGGAAAGAGTCTGCTGGACCAGAGCGCCATCGCAGGCCAAAGATTGCCTTCAAGGTAACTGTGTAATGAAGGAAAAGTGAATTTTTCTTCATTACACAGTCTACAGTCTTGCAAGATGCCTGATAATGGGGCAGAGGGAGCAGAGATTCAGCCTGGGCCCCCTTGGCAGCAAAAGCGAGGCGAGGTGGGAAGGAAGCGTCCCATGGGCAGGAGGCTCCAGAAGCGGCAAGAGGGCAAGTTTCCATGTGGAGCAGAGCCTCGCTAGGCCAGGACTCACACGGCGGCACTTGTCTGCTCAGCCTGGAGAGCCTGCGAAGCTGGGAATTAAACTTCCCATGTGTGATCTTTTTGGCCGCTTCTCCTCTGCAGCAAGATCACCTCCACTTTTTCCATTTAACAAAAGTGAAAAAAAAAAATGATCGTCTTAGTGCTTGTATCAGATAATGGAGTCTCAGGAAAGCTGGACGCAGAATTGGAGGGATGGTAAAAGCCTCAACTATCGTCTAAGTGGCTTCAGCTCCAGAGCTTAACAGGAATGCAGAGGCCCCAAATAGCTTATATTTGCAGCATTAACGTGGAGAATAATTAATGACTCTAGAGCAAGCCCGTGTCTTCTTACAGTAAGATTCTGCCTCTGCCCTCCTGAGGTTTCTGGATGTACCATTTGGAGTCTGTGAACCAGTATGGAAGGTGAATGCTTAGCACAAATATTTACTTGTGTTCAGTAATAAAGTAATAGGAGAGGTCACCAAGTTGGGGAGTGACAAAAAAAGAGACGTGTTCTCGCACGTGGGGCAATGGCTCTGTTGGAGAGCCGTGATGGACAGGGTGGGAGGTGACAGGTTAGGACAGCATCCAGCTTTGGCAGAGTCCATAAGCTGGATGGTGGGACCTTCTGTACTGAACTCATCACAGACCCGAGGAGGTAAATGCACCCGGGGTAAGAGCACCCTGCTACACACTGGAGTTTAAACGCGGGGACAGAAGCGCTGGACAAGAAAGAGGAACCTTTGGAAGCAGCAGCCTGCACAGGGAGCAGGGAGACAGGTGCCCAGTGCCTTGGAGGTGCTAGGGAAATTTATGAAATGACTGTCCCTGAGCAGAGTGCTGCTGCTCTTCCCGAAATTCCCACCTGGAAAGCAGAACAACCTGGAGTGGCTACTTGGCAATTCCTGAAACCAGCTCTGCCTCTGACCCAGCAGGGAGAGAAGATTCATCACTTCTCATCTGCTTCTTAAAGGCTTGATCCTCTTCCAAGGTATCTGTGAAGGGTCTAGTGTTGCCAAAATCCTATCACGGGCTTGGTGAGCCCCTGGGTCCAATTCGTCTTGGCAATTTCTCAGTGCTCCATGTTTTGCCTTCAGCAACTGTAGAAGGATTCTCTGCAGGCCTTCTGTTAGACCTGGCTCTGAAGTGGCAGGGAAGGATGTTTCCAGCATTAATTGCTCAGCTCTAGTCTCGGGAGCTTCAGCGTCAGAATCCCTGCGGAGCCCCTTATTAAGGAGGAAAACGCCGGTGAGGCGGCAGCTGCGTGGGCAGTGGCAGCTCCTGGGACCCTGGCCTGGCAGCCCCTCCTCAGAGGAGCCTGAGCTCTGCGGAGAGCTTTGGAAACACATGGCTGCTCCTCGGGGATTTTGCCAGACTGACAAACGCTACCAGGAAGGCAAATACTCCCCGTGTGAAATGCAGCAGCCTTGCATAAGCAATACTGATCGTCTTCCTTGCACCAAGGAAGGAGAGCGGCTCCCCACGGAAGGGAGGAAGAGAAGCTGACCCAGCCCGGGTTGTGGTGGACCATGGAGCAATCCTAACCGGATCTGTGTTCTGCCCAGCACTTGGTGGTGTCCAGGGGAGGGCAGTCACATGCAGCGGCATTAACCTAATGCCCCTGTAACAGCTCGGCCAACGTGAGACAACTGCTGGCACTGGGGGAGTTCACACAACAAATTCCTGCCCTGCGTGGCCAGGTGGGCGGGCTGGGCCGTGGCAGCTCTGCCGGCTGCAGTCCTAGCTCATCCCATGAAGATTCCTTCCCTGGGGAATGGGATGCTGGACAAAATGCACCTTACCCTGCAGGCAGGCTCTGCGTAGCAGCAGCGCTGGCGGCCTGGCACAGTGCTGTGCCCGTGCGTGCCTCTCCCACCCCAAGGATTTTCCAGCCCCTCTCCGTGTCTGCTCCGTGCAGCGCTCTGCTGCAGGGATGTGGTCATGCAGAGCTGCCTGGCGCTGCCCCGGGGCAGGGAAGCCTTGGGGAGGCACCTCCGGGTGCGTCTGAGCAGAGAGACTGCGATCCAGACACTAAGCCTGGAGCCTCACAGTCCTGCCAGGGCAGATGCTAAAAACAAGCTAGCTTCAGAAACCACTTCAAAGTCATTCTGACTCCTTTTTGCAGGTGCTCTTAGTGCCTGCCATGGGTTTGAGCCGACATTCCTCTCAACTGTATACCAGCACAGATTTGCAGCTCCATTTCAGCTGCTTTGAGACTTCCTTAGCGAGGGATCATTTTCTTTGGGTAGTTTAAGGCCTCATTTACCTACCCTAATGGACTGTTTTAGCCACCCCTCTGTACTTGAACTAATAACACCCTCCCCTGAGGGGCTGCTGTGCTGGTGCATTGAGCACAGCAGGATGACTGCTAAGGGGACCAAGATCTATCGGTATAAAGCACCATGATGCCTATCCTTGGCTCTTCCTCTGCTCTAAGGGCAACTTTTTCCAGTGCAGGAGGTGCCTGCGTTGTCCCTTTGCCCGGGAGGGGACAACCCAGACAGGCTGGCGCCTGTCACGCTCCCGGGCTCTGAATGGGCTGTGCCCCTTCGCTGTCCCCACCGTGGCTTTGCCCTTCTTGTTGACAGCAGGAAGCGGCCTGTCCTGCATCATGTAACCGCAGGGGGACAGGGTGACGCCGTGGCCGCCTTTGTGCGCGTCCTTATCTCCTCAGCGAGTGCTGACGCTCTCCAGGCTTGGCCCCGTCTCACAGGCACCACCAGCCCGTGCTGGCTCTGCTCCCTGCTTCCCAGCTCATTCCCGGGCTCCTGCCTTTGCTCCTGCCCGGTGCTGCATGGGGCCTGCACGACGGTCCTGCACGGGGACCTTCGGGGCGGCTGTGGCGCAGACCTTGGCTCTATCCATACGTTAGCACCTTCCTGGGGCCGGCGAGAAGGCTGATGAGTGTCCAGATTAGGTACTGCAGCGAAGGTCCCTGCAGCAGAGGTATTTTCTCACATACCTTGTAATAGGGAATATGTGATGACAGTGCATTTACCTTACACGGTTTTGTGGCAAGGGCTTTCTATCATATAGTACCCACAGGATAGCAAAGGGACCTTGAGCTGTGCCACAAACTCAGGCTGATCAGAAAAGTCAGCCAACTTTGGGGGTTCTTTCCTCCCCATCCCATGATGCGGTTGCTGAGGTTCCAGTGGGAAAGTGCAGGATGTCCCCGAGAAGCCAGTGATTCCAGCTGTGGTTTATTACAGCTGTGGTTTATGAATGACTGCCATGGTGACAAATCCATGACACCCGTGGCCTCTCCCACAGGTCCCTCCCAGCCCAGAGTGCCTCCAGCCACGGTGCCGTGGGGACATGCAGGGCTGTTCCTTACCTGTGGTAACCGGTTAACCACTGTGGTTTATTACAGCTCTCACATTAGACCATTTCTGGTCCGCTCAGCTCCTCGTAAAGAGCCCTGTTTTACACTGAAAAGACACCCTGCCTGGACATTATTGTCTTAATTTTCTTCCATCCCATCCCTTCACTTAATGACCAGAGTTCCTGAACATTTCACAAATTGCTGGAGAATAAACGATTTTCCTAACATTAAAATCTTGCTGCTGACAGCCTTGTTTGGGCTGTCTTGTACCAGTTCTCTGTTAAACTCCATTTCCCAACACATAATCATTTGCTTCGGGTCCTTCTCTTGCATGTGGGTCATTTTGGAAATATGCCAGCACATCATCTCTGTTTGTCCCGTCTTGGTTTGCCCCAACGTGTCGGTCTTGCTGGCTTCCTTTGGGGAAGGTTTCACTGGAAAGAGCACCTGGAACCTGTGAAAACCTGGAAACCCAGCCCACACTGGGCATTGCCACTTTTTTAAGTTATAGGAGTGCTTTAAACAAAGACTTGGGGCCCAATGCTACGAGTCCGTCTCTGGAGCATGTTGGTGGCAGCCGGAGGCCCTGTCCCACGCTGATGCTCTGTTGTGTCCTCTCTGCAGAACGACTCCTGGGGGAAGCAGTATTCCTACGCGCTCTTCAAGGCCATGAGCCACATGCTGTGCATCGGCTACGGGCAGCAGGCGCCCGTGGGCATGTCGGATGTGTGGCTCACCATGCTCAGCATGATCGTGGGCGCCACCTGCTACGCCATGTTCATCGGCCACGCAACTGCCCTCATCCAGTCGCTGGACTCCTCCCGGCGCCAGTACCAGGAGAAGGTAAGGAACAGCCCTGCATGTCCCCACGGCACCGTGGCTGGAGGCACTCTGGGCTGGGAGGGACCTGTGGGAGAGGCCACGGGTGTCATGGATTTGTCACCATGGCAGCCATTCATAACTCAGGCCATTCAGTCAGTCTGCAAGACCCTCAGGAAGAAATAGGTGCAAGATCAGATGGACAATATAGGGCAAGCGGGTAATTCTTGTTATCTCCAACTGTCTTTCTAGATCAACGTTCTCAGTGCCACTATCATCTAAGATTGTCACTCCCTTTTTCCTAAGATTTTGTTTCAAATTCCAAGTGAACGTGCCAGAATGGGCAGCTTTTGTTTAGCAAGTGCTTTCTTTAACATTATTCAGGTTAAACACTGCAGTGCTCCTGAGCAAACCTACGGATCAACCCCACCGCACAGATCAAGGCTCAGGAGCACCAAGCAGGTTCCCCAGGCAGCTATCAAATCAACTGCTCCATTGTAGACTCGTGTAATGTAGGGCATGGGTGGAAACGTCACCGTGCTGGGGTTGCCACTGCAGCTGCAGTAACGATGGCGTTCGGGTGACGCTGGGCGACTGTGCGGTTGACAGGTGCTGACGGGGCCAGCTTGTGAGAGGAGCTCTCCGAGGTGCATGAGCCTCACCGCCAGTTAGGATCTTCCCATGCCAGAGCATGTTGCTCTCTATGCAGTCGTATTTGGCCACCGAAACCACACATCAGCACAAGCAATGGCCTCAGGCAGCAGGACCAAGGGGGCCTAGGGAAGAAGGTGCCATGTCAGGGCCAAAGCGATGTGTTTGGTCGGAAGACTAAGACAGGAAGAAGTCTGTGCTCATGTTGACCTTGCCTGGTGCATTGGATGAGGTGAGAGGGGTCCTGTTGTCGCAGTGGGTTGAGTATGGCCAGCAAGCACAGGTGTAAGGGCTGTGAGTTAGAATAATGCTTAAGAGGTTCAGTTGTTGCATGAGAGGAAGTGGGAGGACAGATTTGTCAGGTGGTTCCAGGAATTGGCATCAGACACAGAAATCCCAAAGCTCCCCCGTGAAGAGAGTTTGCAGGAGTGCAGAGAGTAAACACGAAAAAAGACCAGGGGGTGAATCATGCTTTGAGGTTATGGAGTGCTCAAGCCAGAGCTAGAGCCAAAGAGAGAAAAAGGCCAGGAGAGGAGGCCTGGGAGGCAAGCAGAGCACTGGGCGTCCTAGCGAGCCGTGCCACTGCTCCCGCAGCGAGAAGGACACTGCAGCACGCCGAGGCAGCTGGCCCAGCCTGGGCATGCACAGCGCTCACTCCAACGTGCTGCAAGCGGCCTAGGAGTCAAGGACTGATTTGCAAGTTCAGCCAGCTGGCCATCGCAGCAGCAGCCAAGTTTTCACCTGCATGTCTGGGCACTGTGATTTCTTTCCCCAGCCGGGTCTGAAGATAAAGGCAGAACTTGAGCCTGGGAGTTTGATTCCCAATAGGATTCAGGGAAACTGGGCACCGCCGGGTAGGAGGAGTGTGAGGTGTTAAAGCCTGATGTGAATGAGAGGGTTAATAGATCCAGCAGAAAAGCTTCATGACAAAAGCAGTGGGTAAAATCTTTAACAAAGGATGTGTTTCATGTGGTTATTGCAGGTTCATTTCCCCAGGTATTCTCCTAGGAACAAAGCCTCAGGGATCGAGTACATTCAATTTCCTCTTGCAAATGGGACAAGTGATGGTCTAAAACAAATATGTATTTACTTCGTGCATTCCTTAGCACTTGAATAGCCCTGATTAAAATGAGGCTGCTTCGTGCTTTGCAGCCCTGCAACTCAATTTAGCTCAGTCCTCATGGGACAATGTGCCTGTTGAAGCATATTGGAAGCAGAATCTCCGCAGGTTCGCGGGGTGGCGGGCGGAAGCAGGCGGCAGTTTGGGGGCTGCACTGAGGGCGCCTCCAGGTGCTCCGCAGCCAGGGCTGCAGAGACCCTCGCGGTTCCTTGTGGGAGCGGGGAGACCCTGGGCACGTCGGAGCTGCCGGCGTGCACACAGCAGCAGCGCAGACACCTCAGCAGCCGCCTGTGCTCTGCAGAGCCCTCAGGATGTGCTTCGGGAGGGAGTCTGTAGTGGAATTTCAGACTGGTCCACGTCTCTGCCAAACCAGCTTGTTCTTCCCTTGTACTAACAGCTTCTGAGACAAGAGGAAAAGCCAAGATCTGCTGTGGTTTGGCTTCCAGAGCAGGCTTCTCTGTAAACAGTGCTTGATTTGGCCCCGTCTTTCATTCTGGGCTGGATTCATTGAACACTTGGACACTCCATCCCTGTCCTCCAAGTATTCTTTTGCTGCAGCACCTGAATTTCATATTCTGCTGGTTTCTGCAAGACAAGGAAGCCTGCAGGGCAGATGGGCTGCTAAGAAACAGAGATGAGGAGGAAGCTGTGTCCTCCCAGACCACTGTGTGGTGCAGAGGTTCCTCGGGACGTGGGACATTTCCCGCATTGCTGAGGAGTACAGTGCGCTCGTACCAGCTCAGGTTGTGGAAGTGGCACGGCCACCACGTGTGACAGCTCTGTGTCCCCTCAGAAAGCTCTGCGGCACAAGAGCTCTGGCACTATGAGGTGCTTTATTTCCAGGCCCAGAGGCCAGGTTGGAAGGGACTTCTCTGTCCTGTCCTGCCTTGCAGGGTGTCCCCTGCCTCCAGACAACTTGCCCGTGGCCAGGGGCTGACCACCACCCAGAGCTCGGCCTAGTGACTGACCCCGCAGCGGCTCTGCAGGCAGGACTGGTTTCCTGTGTGTGGGCACAGTATCCCCACAGGTCCAAAGCTCTGCTGGGAAACACTCCCGGTTTGGGTGGTGGGAAGCTGCGTGTTGTAACTTGTCTGATTTAGCAGCTCCAGCCAAAAGGGACCTCGCGCAGCCCTTCTCCTGCAGTGCTCCTCCTGGCTGCGGTTTCATCTCACGTATTCCATCTCTCCCATCTCCCAGGCCTTTCCCGAGCTGCCGGGTCCCTGGCCTGGCAGAAGGCTGTTCGCTTCCTTTATTTGAGGGTTAACTCTCTGCCAGATTAGTGGCTTGAATCATCTTACTGCAGAGTCCAGTGAGGGCCACAGCTGGTGCTGGATGATGGAGGAAGAGGTTTATAAGCAAGAGCAGGGGCATCATTCCTCATTCAGCTATTCTTCGGTTTCCTCAGGCCCTAAAACTCAAGTTTATCTTAGATGGGGAGTGTGACTATCCCGCAGCCTGCAGTAACTGTGGCTCTTAAGACAGGGAAGTGTTCCCCGTTCCGAAGACAAGTGAACTAGATAGATATGCAAATTATTTCCATACTGTCTTCATGTTCCCCTATTAATTTCTTTTTTCCTGGTGCATTAAGGCTCAGCTGGATTAATATTTGTGTCGAGTCACCGCACATCCCCCCCACGCATCCTCCTCGAGAGCTCGGTCACCTTGAGCCCGAGGAGCCGCGGTCACGCCGCCCGCGGCAGCCGCGCTCTGGGAGGAGAGCGGAGCTCCCTGTCCTGGTGGGATCCTGCGGAGCGCCCCGGCCCTGCTGGGATGTCTCCCTAGTGCATCCCGAAGAGGGGCTGATGAGGAGCTGCTGCACTCAGCAGTGCGGAGCCCAGCAGAGCCGCAGTCTCTCCAGGTTCGCATCTCTCCTCAGGATCTGTCTGCTACAGTGGTATCCTCTCAAACTCTGATCTCCCCCTGCTCCCCATTCCCCCTGAACAGCCTATTCAGTCCCTTTTGTTCTAAAAATACATTATTGATGCTGGGTAGATACTTGCATATTCATTTGTCGTTATGCTGAAGAAGCACCTGCTGCAGCACAGCGGCAAGGGGGCAAGGAGGTAGCATTACAGTTGTAAAAATAAATGCCTCTACAAAAGCACAAATGATGTCACCTCTCAGTTCCTGAAACAGCCCTGCTTAACCATCAGGACAGTTCTTGCTGCCACAGCTTTATCGTGTACACTGAGGTCTGGTTATCCAAAGGAAAAGGTTCAGCGCTGTGAGGAGCCCTGTTCAGCGCTCCTCATTTCAGCCTG
Organism: Tinamus guttatus; assembly: GCF_000705375.1. Next base: position 138,048 of record NW_010588981.1, on the reverse strand, counting down.
TCCATCATTGCCCTGACTTTAGCAAAGAGAATTTAGACATTAGGTACTGGGGAAGACTTAGTAACCGTAAAGGCTGAAGCGTGTTACCTGGAGAAAGCAGTATCTGCTGGAGGTCAAGGCAGGTGTTAGACCAATATTCACTAGCGAGAAGGTGGGAGATTGGGTGTTCAGCAAGGGTTTGGAGCACGTGAGGTGACCTTGTGTGGTCCTTTCCACTGTGTCTCTGCGGAACGGTTGGTGTCAAGGTGAACTTTTCAACAGAATAGCTTGGTATCAGTGGTCAAAGATGAAGGTCTTCATCCCTCAGCCTCTCAACCACCTCCTACATCTTCCGCCGTAGCCACATGAAATCCACAGAATGAGGAAATTCCCACGAAAAGGGAGACAGATTGGGGCTGTCTCCCTCGGAGCACCCGGTTCAGTGCCAGGAGAAGAGCAGAGCTCGCTGCCGTGCACCCGGGCTGCCGTGGTGAGGGCTCAGGTGCCTTCTCCCAGGCTCCTGCGCCTTTCTTGGAGTCCAGCAGTCCAGTCTTCTTAGGCAGCGGGCTTAAGGAGAGCTTTTTCCTTGCTGTACGTAGTGAAACTGTGGAGCTCACTGTTACAGATGCTTTGGAGGCCCAAGGTTTAATGAGCCTTACTGTATTTAGACAAGTTCCCTGCAGGGCAATCTTTCACCAGCCACTTAGTGCTGAGGTGCAGATATAACCTCTTCCTGGGGATGTCCCTGATCTGCTCTTCGTCAGAAGGGGGGCCCAGGAGCTCGGTTGCGCTGTGGCTCTTTTCTTCTTCTTCCCCAAAGCAACTAAAACTGCCAGAGACACAAACCCAGCTGAGAAAAGCCCTTCACCTGACGCTTTAGGGTTGCCCTTATGTTTTCACGCGGTTCCCCATCCTAGCAGTGACAGGGCTCCAAACACCTGAGGGCAGAGCGCAGGGATCCCCGCCGGGCCCTGGCTCAGCGCAGTGCCCCCAGCCTGGCAGCGGGCCTGGCTGCTTGGCCCGAGGTGGCGTCGGGCTGCCCCAGTCCCTGTGGCTCCCTGGCCAGGCTGCCTGCGGCATCTCCCGTGCAACAGAGGCATTTTGAGATAACTGGCGTGAGCCGCTCAACGCGAGCGTGGAGTCGGACCAAGACTACGGGTATTCCCCCGCCCGCTGTGTTGGAGATAGCAGCTGAGAGAGTTGGTGTTTATTCCCAGCCTGGACAGCATTTGAAGCGCTTTTCCCCAGGTGATCTGTCTCCAGGGTCTGCAGGTCCCCGGGTGGCCTGTCCAGACACTCGGAGGCCCAGGTGGGTTAGGGAGGAGTCCTCTTCTGAAGGCAACGCCGCAGCCTTGGCGGGAGCTCCGGCCTCTCCTCGGCGTGTGCGTGCCCGGAGGAGAGGGCCGGGAGTGCACAGCATGCCAGAAACTAGAAGTGCCTGGGAAATGTAATCACATGCAAAATTCAATCAAATTTCCTAATTTGATTTTTTTTCCTAATTGGAAAATTTCCTAATTTTTTTTCCTAATTGGAAAAGAATTGGGAGCCTTGCTTTATCCAGTTATGGCTACATTAATTGTGTACTAACTGGATCTGTAAGAAATGGGTCTGAGAACTATTATGCCCCATGTTGCTGTTAATCAAAGCATGTGGAGCTGTCAACAAGATGTGTAAGTGGCACATTTGTCATTTGTGTCTAGCTGCAAGGGCTGCCCATGGGCGCTGGCCTCGGTGTCTTGGGCACAGGGTTCTTCTGTTCTCTGGGCTGTGTTTTCTGGCTGGCCCCAGGCGCGATTTGGCTCAAGATCACAGGAGGGTGATCTGCAAGGGTGTCCCATGGCCCTCAAGCCCACCCACTCTTCATATCACCCGTGGGCAGAGAATCAGTCCAAGGAGATTGTCAGAAATGCAATGTTCTGCTCTGATGTCCTGCTCTGAGCAGGGCCTTGGAGCCGCCGGTCCCTTCCAGCTTAAAAAGTTCCATGAGTCACCTCTCTCCAGAAAGTGAGAAGCAAAGCCTGGTCAGGACTGTGTTCCTACATGACGTCTACTCCTCTGGAGAAGAACGTTAGCAAGACATAGGTGATAGAGTTGGGCAAAGAATGGCTGGCTCTCCCCAGAAATTTCGGTCAGCTGTTTTCAGGTTGCTCAGTCCTTTCCATAAAGGAATACAGGGTGGACTATGCAATGAAAATTGATTGAAAACTTCATGGTTTCCTTTTAAAACACCTTGCTTTGGAATTAGCCTTTCCTTCATGGCTGCAACTGAACTGGGGTCAACTCCTGTTTGTTCTTGCAAGAAGAATATCTCCCTGCTGAACTTGCTATTTCCTTTACCGATGACTATTAAGAAAACCCCATCCGTGGAGGTGTAAACTTGCCTTCTCTATATCTCTTACCTATCTGCAGCGGGGTCGGGCAGCCCCTGGAGCAAACAGCTCAGTGACGGCACGGTGACTTGGTTGTGCATCTTCACCATGGGAGACAGGTCTGGGGTGGCTCCATCAGGGATATGGTGATTAAAACTGAGGTTTTGGCACTTTTTGTGATGAGAAGCAAAGCCAAACAAGTGGGATGGATGGCAGGGGGACAGGCTGTGCTGGCGCCGAGAGGAAGGGTTGTGATGCTGTCTCCAAACTGCCCCATCCCTGCGCCCCTCGGCTGGCAGGCTGATGGAAACTGCCCTCTGCTTTACCCATCCACACCTCCGGATTTGCAAAGCGCTGGGGCTCAGGCTAGCATCTCCAAACCATCTTGTGATCTGGGTTTCACAGCACTTAATGAATCAAAAATGATGCACTGACCCGATGGAAAAGTCCCTTGGGCTGGACTGCTGACCCAGGCCAGGATCAGACCTGTAAAGCCAAGCAAGGAGTTCTCCCGGGGTGCCTCTCTCTCGTAGGTGGGAGTTAGTTGGGAAGAACAAGCTCTTTGGGTGACCTTGTCCTTGCTCGGACACAGGCCTAGCACAGTCCTAGCATGGAGCGACCACCTGTAGGAACAGAGCAGGGGCACTGCTCACAGCTCCTGATGCAGACAGGCCTGCTGTGGGCCGCACTGCCCAGGGCTGCCAGCCCAGCAGCCATCGGGAGCGCTCGCAGCGAGCTGAGCAGCAGCGAGCCCCGCGCACGGGCGGGGGACGCAGCCAGCCTCGC
>NW_010588981.1:111400-134871 GCF_000705375.1 Tinamus guttatus | reverse complement strand
GTCGTGTGTGTGCAAGGGCAGCAGCGAGCTCTGTGCATGTGCGAGTGCAGCAGCAATCCCTGTGCATCTGTGAGGGCAGCAGCAATCCCTGTGCATGTGCAAGGGCAGCAGCGAGCCTCGTGCGTGTGCAAGGGCAGCAGCAAGCCCTGTGTGTGTACGAGTGCAGGGGCGAGCCCCACGCGTTTGCAAGGGCAGCAGCGAGCCCCCCGCGTGTGCGAGGGCAGGAGCAAGGGAGCCCCAGGTGTGTGTGAGGCCAGGAGTGAGCCCTGCACATATGCAAGGCCAGCGCGTGTGTGTGAGTCCCTGCGCACGGCGCCCTTCCCGTCGGCCTCCCGGCTCGTGCCGCCCCAATGCTCCTGCTCCAGCACTGGAAACGCGTCCCTACAGGCTCACGGGTATCCGCTCCGGCTGCCAACGCCTCCCGCTCTGTAATGGGGCTGTTGGCAGCACCATCCTGGCCTGAATGGCTCTCAGTAGCAGCAGAGACCTCCCAGGGTTTTGCAGCCATCCGCACTTTAAGGACTGGTGCATAGGAAGAGCGAGAACAAAGCTCCAAGGGTTTTCGGCTAGTGCCGGCAGTATTTAGAGCAGGCAAGAAGAGACGGTTTCTTCTTAAGGTAATTTCTGAAGGTGTCATTGGAGCTGCTGAGGTGAGGGCAAAAGTGTCCCAAGTATTTCAGTGTGTGACATGTGACTATTGAAAATCATCCTACAAACACAGCTAGTGCCAAGCTGCAAAAACTAAACCAGATCTGAACCCTGGTGTTTATAAAAGAACTCAGAACCAGGACATTATGTAGAGCCTTTTTTCATAATGAAAATCGGATCAAGAGTTAACTGTTAGGTACCTTCCAAAGGTGAAGAGTGGATGGTGGGCATAAATTTAGTCCAAAAGACAAAAGCAGTACAGATAAAGTTGAGCCTCTGCCAGATGCAGGTTGGACAGTGCTGCTTGAGGTGGCATTGAAACAACCACTGTTCCTACACACTAAAATCTTTGCCTTAACTGAAAATGCCTCACTCTGCTTGACTCTCCTGTTTCTTGCACTAGATGTTGGCATCCATGGAGTCCAGATTTAAACTGTCATGACCAGGATGAGATTCTGACCTGCAGTCATTTCAGCCCGTTTCTGCCAGGCTGTAGGCGATGTGTTTCTATATGCGAAACGCGTATTTGGTTAGAGGGCAACACTACCATCTCTGTACATCCTCAGTGCCCTCATGCAGTGGGTACGTGTGCGGGGACGTATCGCCAGGCACTGCGTGAAACCCTGTAGATAAGTTTGCATTGAGAGAGCGGCCCGAATGGCAATCAGCATTTCTGTGGAGCTCCGATTGCTCGGGCCGAGAGAGACGGACGAGGTGCCAGTGCCAGGGCTGGGATAGGAGCCAGCTCCTAACAGCTCCTATCAGGGGCTGGGCTAGGAAATAGCAGAGCCTTTTCTGTCCATGACATCACTGGCAAAGACAGCAGGAGTCAGGATAGAGAGTGAAGTTATGAGAACTGGGCTTCAGTGGAAGAGGATGGGACAACTCGGAAAAGTGACTTGTTCTACAAGGAGAAATACCCAATGAAACGGCCCCCTTTTGATATATTAATGCCTCCTTCAAGGGCTTATGTGGGGAAAAACAGACTTAAAGGAGATGAATTAGGATTTAAGTGGACTTGATTGTCTTCATAGAGATTTAAATAATTCCTCAGTGAGTCTTTGATGTAGAACCCAGAGATGCCACCAGTGTCTGCAGGTTTCTGGAGCACAGGGCAGCTGGAGGACATAGGCAGAAGTGCAGAGGCTGAACAGAGGAGTGCAAGGGAGGACGGAGGCAAAGGGCTGTGGCCAAACTAGGCCTGGCCCCATCTGAAGGAGATGATATTTTGCTTGTTCTTTAGCAAGTGCTTTTGGCACCCTTCATCCATCTGCAAGCTATGACTCTTGTGGGCATTCCATGGGCTTTCTTCTACCAAAACCAGAGGTACTGCCTGAGACACCTGAGCAGGTGGCTTTCAGCACTTCACAGTCATAATCAAACAAGTGTGGGACGAGCCAGCGTGGATCGTCGGCACCCTCAGGGATCCTTCTGCCACAGCAGGTGGATGGCACTGTGCAATAGCACAAGGAACCATGGGAAAGAGGAAACGGCCAGAAACTGAAGCATCAAAAGTTCCACAGCAACTTAAGGAAAAAATTCTTAACAGTGAGGGTGACAGAGCGCTGGAACAGGCTGCCCAGAGAGGCTGTGGAGTCTCCTTCTCTGGAGATCTTCAAAACCCGCTCGGACGCAGTCCTGCGCCTAGGTGACCCTGCGTGTGCAGGGGGTTGGACTAGGTGATCCCTAGAGGTCCCTTCCAACCTTAAGCATTCTGTGATTCTATGATTCTATGAAAGAGTTGAGTTTAAGATTTTATGAGGAACGAAGAGACCTAAGGGCTGCATAGGGACAGATTCTGATGCTTGTGTGGACAGTCATGTCCCGGTGGCCTTCGCTTGGTGGTGGGTGGCCCGGGGAGGCCAGACCGCTCGGCTGAGCTTGCCCTGGAGAAGCGGCTCAGCTGGGTCTGCACCAGCGGCTGACTCGAGCGGCCGCAGCGAGTGGCTGCAGTGAAGCAGGAAGAGCTGTTAGTTCAGGATTAGCTGGCAAAGCCTCCCATCCTTGCGCCCTGCTGCTGATGTGCCCCACGCAGTCACCCTGGGCCCTTGGTTTCGTGCCCTGGTTTGGCCTCACTGGCGACCTCAGAAACGATCCCTCTTCAGAACTGAGAGCTGAGAGGAGGCAAGCGCTGCCCGTAGTCCTTGCAAAGTGCCCTCCCTCTTGCAGCATTTAATACTGTGGCCTTTGGTTTAGCGGGTGCTGCTGCTGAACACTGCCAGCCTGGCTGGGCAGCCTCTAAGGAGAGGGGAGAAAGCCCCCAGGATCATTCATTTGTTGACTGTACAGAGAGGGGCTCCTGCTTTCACCGCTGGGCTCCTCTTCAGGGCTTCATCTGGAGGTGAGAGAGACAAAAGCCACAAAACCGTCCCTAGCCGGCAGGGCAGGTAGCGCTAGCAAAGACAGGAGAGCCAAGATGTGTCCTTATTAAATATGGGGAAGAATTATGGTTTCTTATTTCATAATTTTTGCTTTGTAACCATGTTTTTAATTTGTAATCAGGAGCAGAACCTTTCTTTCTGCTGAAATAAATTTTACCTCCTTTTACTCTGAGCCATATCTGGAGACAGCAATGAAGGGGGAATCTTGCAAGCCCTAGGGATTTTGCAGAGCAGCAATTTATTGCTCTCTGTTGCGAAGCACTAAATCTCTGAACAGCAGCAAACAAGCAAGGAGTCCGAGTCCCTCCACCCGAGCTGCGCCTGTGAGCCCTAGGAGTTGGGGGGATTTCGCCCAGGAAGCAAAGGTCACTTGAATATTGGTCATAGCAAGCTGGGCAGTAGTGAGAAGTGGTGATGAGATCTGGGCAATGCTGCCCTCCAGCCCCGCACGCCGGCTCCTTCGTGAGCCGCAGACGCTGCTAAAGCAGATCCTTGGCAAGCAAGCACAGTGCAGCTCTCCTAACGCAGAAACTCAGCAACCCAAGGCGCAACTCTCCAAAAGCAGAAACTCAGCAACCCAAATAAGGGGCAGCTCTCGTTGCCCATTCACCGGCTGGCTCCCCGTGGGGAGGTGGCGACTCGCTTGACTTTGACCATGGTGCTTCACTTTGGTCATGAATATTTACAGACAGCTCCTCTGCTGCTTGCTACAGGCAACCACCTCTGGAAATGCCAGGAGATCCCGAGCGTCCCCTCTGCCACCTTGGCCTCATAGGGTGACTTCTTCCCCGCCAGCGCAGAGCGAGTTGTTAGCATGCAAGGCAGCGCCAGCACACGCTGTGCTGAGAGCTGGGTGGCATGGGGCTGTGCAGGGAGAGCTCGGTAATGAGCAGCAGTCGGTAATTAGGCACTTCAGAATGAGCGGCGGCATCGGGACATTCAGGGACAGGTTTACTGGGGAGAAGAGGGAAGAGGAGGAAAGCAGAGGGGCACACGGGCCTCCTGTCAGTGTTACTTCCATGAGACCCAGGCAGGATCAGCCTTCTGCTGGGCAGGGGGACGTGGCTGCTGTGCTCACGCCCTGCTCCTGCAGCACTCCCAGGGCATGGGAACTTGCAGAGCTGTGTCCTTGAGGAAATGTCATTTACTCACAGAAAGTGCCATTCCTCTCCAGATACTGCTCTGGCATCCGTTAAGTGCCTCTGTATTCCCCTCTAAGTGACAGGATGGAAATGCAAATCATTAGGCAGAAATACAGACTGCAAAATATACGCAGCCAAAGTGCATGGGGCAAGAGGGACACAGCAAAAAAAGGAAGAAAATGGGGATGTGCCCAGCCCTAGGTGTGAAAGCAAAGGTGCAAAGCATTGCTGGATGAGAGGAGATGCCCGGCTTTGGCTGGGGGGAACGGGACCCCGGGCTGCTCCGCACCTGGGCAGTGAAGAGAGGTCTTCCCAGCGCGCTTGGCTGCTTAACACACAGGGCAGCCCTGTAGGAAATACAGAAGAGGTGTTTGCAGCCCCTCGTATGTTCAGGTTGTTGGTTTGTCCTGTGCTGAATCGCCGGGCTGCTGAGCGGAGGCAGGCGCAGGTGCGGGGCTGTGGGTGCTCACGGGCAGCGCGAGCGGCGGCCGCACAGGGCCCTGCGCTGAACGTCCTGCTCCTCCTCCTGTCTCCCCGTGCAGTAGTACAAGCAAGTGGAGCAGTACATGTCCTTCCACAAGCTGCCCGCGGACAGGCGGCACCGCAGCCACGACTACTACGAGCACCGCTACCAGGGCAAGATGTTCGACGAGGAGAGCATCCTGGGCGAGCTGAGCGAGCCCCTGCGCGAGGTGAGGAGGGCACCTGTGTGGGCGGGCTGGGTTCCTAGCATCTTCGACAGCTTTGGAGCCCCGGGATGCAGCAGTGTATCCCTACGGAGGAGGGCCAGGGCAGTGGAGGGAGGCCAGCTCTCTCGGAAGCAGCAGCCGGAAGCACCGGCTCCAGTGTCCTGCCCAGCGGAGACTTCATCCATTCAGGGCCCCCCTCCTTTTTGGAAATCTACCTGCTCCTGGGCTTTGCTCCTTGCTCACGGCTCGGCTGTGTCTGAATCTTAGACAGGCTCATTCAGAGAGTGGCAGATGTTGTAGGCGCTGCTGCTTGGCTGCCATTCCCTTACCCTGGTCACGGCAGAAGTCACTGCTGTGGAGCAGGGAAGTCCAGGCCTTTGGCTCCTGCCTGAGTCTTTGGCCACTGCAGCACGTGACGTGGGGCATCAAGGTGACCTCACCACGTGTTGGGGATCCCTGCAGGAAAGCCTTTGCCATCCTGAGCCTGGTCAGCCCCCTGCAGCACCACGGCGCACAGAGGTGTCCGTTGCCTGTTCTCTTTAGGGCACTAATAGACCTCTCAAGCAGCTTCTGGGGGGAATGTGGAGAAGAATTCCCCTTCACACTTCCTGACTCTCTAATCTGCCCTTTTTCTCAATACAACAGAAATACACATCTTCATCTGACTGAGCTCCTCCTCCGCCAGTTATTCCTGTTCTTTATCTATGTGTGCTTGAAAGCTCCTTTACCTGCATGGCATTGGAGAGCCCATACCTTTGGGAAACAGCTCTGTCCATTGAGGCAAGGATGTCACATCACACGAGGCCACAGCTCACCAAGAAGCTCAACCTTGATGGTCTGTGCTTCTTCTGCCAGTAGAAGGTCCTGAATCGAGGGGCTAGGGCCGAGCTTCATCCTAGGTTCATCCCTGTATGTTGCTCTGAGAAAATACAGGGCAGGACAGTTTGGTTTGGAATGGATTCCCCCAGTGCTGCCAAACATGAGAGATGCTCCAGAAACAAGCCTGCCATGGCTGAGGAATGGGGATTATTGATACATTATTATTTCCCACAATAAATCCTGCCTACCTCCCCCTTCGAGATAAAACTTTGCCAGCAAGCAAAGAGCCTGGGGTTGGAGGTGGCAGCTGCTGCCTTTCTGACAACCTCTGCCCTGGCCCTGCTCCTTGACCTGGACAAACTGGGCAGTGACCAGACAGCAGGAAGAGGCTGAGAAAAGAAGAGGGGAAAAGATCCCAGGTGACAAAATGCCAGGATTTTTTGCTTGGAGATCTCACCAGTTTTGCTTCCCCTTGGGGCCCACTCTGCTCACAGCTCTTGCTGCACCAGTCCTGGGTTTTACGAGGTAGTCCCCGGGACAGCGCGTTCTGTGCGGGCCTCGGCACGTGCCGCACAGCTGCTCGCTGTCCGGCACGGGCGACGTGGAGCACAGGCTGCCGGGGCGAGCTGCAGAGGGGAGCCCCGGCCCTTCCCACGCAGCCCTGGCCCAGGGCATGGGACACTCCTGTGGGATGAGGACGCTGTGCACAGGGCCGGGGGATCTTGCTGCAGGGTGCTGGCGCGCGGTGCGGGGCTCCTCGCTGTGCTCCGGTCACGCCGACAGCACCGTTTTCACGGTGCCGGGTGGCTGTGCCGCTTGTTTCTTCATTTTCTAATATAGAGCTCAAGCGGGGGTTGTCGCTTCAGATGTTGACTGAAGATGTGTGTGTCTTTTCTGCTCTCTGTCCCGCTTCCTCTCCCTGCCTCTCTCCTCCTCTGCCCTCTTCTCTCTGTCTCTCTCACACTCACCTTGCGGTCAGGAAATCATAAACTTCAACTGCCGGAAGCTGGTTGCCTCCATGCCCCTCTTTGCCAACGCAGATCCCAACTTTGTGACATCCATGCTGACCAAGCTGCGGTTCGAGGTGTTCCAGCCGGGCGATTACATCATTCGGGAGGGCACCATCGGCAAGAAGATGTACTTCATCCAGCACGGGGTGGTGAGCGTCCTCACCAAAGGCAACAAGGAGACCAAGCTGGCTGACGGCTCCTATTTTGGAGGTGCGTGTTAATGAGTCCCCCCACGCAGTGAGACCTGCTCCTCTTGCTCATATGTCCCAATCACAGGAGCATGACAATACATGGAGCTGGTATCTCCATCACGTCCTCCTCCACCCTCTGCTCACCTCACTGGCTTGCTGCTTCCCTACAGCAGGTTGTGCAAAAGGAAGTGCAAAGGAGAGTAAATAAAAAATAAAATTGAGAAGGAAAATTTAGTTCTGGAAGGTTAATTTCTTCCTTGCCCCAAGCAAATTGATAGATCTATGAAGCAGAGGGCCGAAAGGGAAAAAAGTGGAACAGTCTCAAGTCTCTGAGCACTTTCACGGTGCTGCCTGGTCCTGCTGACAGGCAGCTCTCACAGGATGCCCTGCACGAACACGGGGGCAGATGCACGGCCCGTCACCGCCCCGGTCTGCAGTGCAGGGAGGTCGCAGCATCGGCAGAGACCGGCGTGAGGGCAGGGAACACCACCAGGCAGGCTTAGCCCATTGCTCCTGCAAGCCGCAGGGGACACCCGTGTTATGAGGAGAGCCCTGCAGAGGTCTCACTGAAACCCCAACACACAGTTCCCTCGCAGGAGCTCTCTTCAGTAAAAACACCCAGTGTGCCACAGTTAACGGCCTACTGAGAAAGACAGAATGCAGGAATCTGCCTCTCCTTTGTGCGACCTGTTCTCCATCCCTCAAATCCCTATCATGCATTTCCTACAATCTTGGCTCCGTAAAAAGACGGTTTGCACTGGCCCACGCTGCAGTTGCAGGGATGTTGCAAGCCCCTAGGAAGTGGGGCCGGTTCACTGGGATTTGGAACTCGAGGGGGGAGTCAGGATAACCCGACTCCGACTCACTTGCTTAAAACTGCCCGGCAGACTCAGTGTATTTGTGATACCACACACACTCCTAGACACCACACTCTCATAAGCACCAGTTCCTCAAGAAAGCTGCCTAAAAACGTGCTGTCATCACTGCAGCCTGGAGTGCTGCTGTGCTGGTGCTTGGAGCAGGAGGGAGCTCTGCAGTGAGTGCTGAGGGTGCCCCGATCCCCTTCTCTGCTGCCCTCCGGGGCTCAATCTCTAGGCTTGCAGCACCAAGGCAGGTGTTTGTGGTTTGAGCACCGCAACTGCTACCATGGCAGCAGGGCCATGGGTCAGCACAGAGTCTGCTGAAAGTCCGGGGTTGCCTTCAGCACGGGCACAGCACGCCCTGCCCCGAGGAGCTGCGCGAGGACGGCCTCTCCGCTCCACGTGCACCAATGCCATCTTGGGTGACCCTCCATATGGAAACTTGCCTGGCTGTTCGGATAAGCGGAGCCCCTGCGGTGCAGCTGTGTGCAGCATCTCTCACAACTGGGCCCCTGGTTTTTATTCCCGATGTTATTGCAGATGAGAACGGGGTCCCTGTGTGTGTTCGGAGGGAGGCAGGTGGGCTGCGGCCGGAGCGAGGCCGCGCGCGTGCCCTGCTCAGGCCCGTGTCTCCTTGCAGAGATCTGCCTGCTGACGCGTGGCCGGCGCACGGCCAGCGTGCGCGCTGACACCTACTGCCGCCTCTACTCGCTCTCCGTGGACAACTTCAACGAGGTGCTGGAGGAGTATCCCATGATGCGGAGAGCCTTCGAAACGGTGGCGCTGGACAGGCTCGACAGAATCGGTGAGTAGGAAGCGTGCGGGCCCCCTCGCTGCCCTGGCTCTCTGTCCCACGCTGGATCCGTTCTTCCTTAGTGGGAGCTGTGAACTGTAGGAGACCCCGGTGCGTCTCCCCCAGCATCAGCACCTCCCGCAGCACCTTAACGAGCAGCTGAATCCGCATTCTGCTCTCTCGCACACATATACTTCAACCTACTCTGTTTGTTTCCATATCCAAGAGGTCTTTTTAAGGAATGGAAACCTGCAGCCTGAGCCGCCAGGGCCATGCCCGTGAGCTCGCTAGCTGCTGAATTTTAGTTCAGAATGTACAAACACCCACAGCCTCTGGGGCTGGAGAGAGAACAGGCCAGGCGGTGCCCCAGGCTGCAGGCCAAGCCCAGCATTCAGTGACGTGTTCTCCAGCAGAAATCCTGCCTCAGCATTAGGCTATTTGCTAGCACGTGGCCTGGGTTTTGCAGGGGTGCCAGCTGTGCTCTGGCTGTGTGGCAAGTAATAGCAATGGTTTTAAGACAAATACTCACAATCATGTAGTTGTGGAGCAGTCTTCATCCCTGCTACGTTACTACCATTGTGGCTTTTTGTTGGACCACTGTTTCTCTAATCACAGCTGAAAAGCAACCGAAGAAACAGAAAGTACTGTAGGGAAGGGAAAGTAGGGGTGTTTTCTGATCCAAAAGGGACTCTTATGGAAAACCATCAGCAAAACACAGGGTGAAGCACCTGTTCAGCTGTCCATTAGAGTCCAACTATAAACATATCCAATAGAAATTGACACTGACAGAACGTGGAGCAAATAATAAAACTTTCCACACCCCAAAGCAAGGACTGTTAACCAAAGACTAGTTCTGAACTGTAGTAACTAGCAGTGACCCGTGCCAGGATGCTGTCCTGCCCTGTGCTGTGAACCTTACTGCCCAGCTAGAGGAAATCGGGATACGATTCCCTGGCATAGCTAGAGCAGACTTAACTGAGACTGACTGCCTTGCACAAGGTCGCTCAGGAAATCTGCAGAGCCCAGCACTGAGCGTTTCAGCATCACCGTCCAACTTCAGTTTCTTGTTACACATCTTTTCATACATTTTTGTTGCCTTCCAGAAGTGGGGAGGTCAGCGCAGGGCTGAGCACAGTGTAGCAAGAGGACGATGGGGTGAGGAGGGCTGGGGAGGCGGCTGGTGTCCCAGCGAGGACGCGCTGCCCCCAGGGCTTCTCCTGCCAGGAACGCTGTATTCTGTGCATCTCATTGCCCACTGCAAAGCAGAAGGGCCGACCCCTTGGGAAAAGGTGAGGAGCTAAATATGCAGGTTGGCAAAGCCCGCGGTAATGAGGCCCTTGTGTAAGTGGCAAGAGTCCCACCACTTAGGTTATTCAAATTAAATGGAACAAACTGCTAGGAAATGTAATGTCAGGCATAGCGAGGGAAGGGCCAGCTTGGCTTTGCCCTCCCAAAATCTCTGGATTAGCTGCCCCGACTGCGCGGCCTCCCGTGTGCGGTGCCAGTGGCAGCGTGTCCTGTGCTCTGGGCCCTTTGCTCCATGCACTGCCGCATAGGTGACCAAAATTCATAGAAAATGTAGCAGGCCGAGCTGAGCTTCCTGAACCACTGTGAGAGGAGGTAAATCCATGGATGTTGACCTGGGATTCAGCTGGCCTCCCCGAGGCAATAGGATGGACTGTGCAATTATAAATCGTTCGGTCCCGCTGCTGTCAGCCCCTGAGCCCCTAAAACGTAACCCCAGTCTCACACTGCTGCCAGTGCCGGTGCTCATCCATCACACAACAGCAGGACAGGCAGGGTTGCTCTCCCCAGTGCACAGAGCAGTCACAGCTCAGAGCTTCTCGGGGCTGTCCAGCTGCTCTCCATGCAGGCCCCGAGCAGCACGGGAAATCAGTGTTATGGCAGGGAATTTGACAAATGAGGGAAATGAGGCACGTGAAGGAAGAGTCACCCTGCTGGGCATCGCAGCGGGTTGGCGGCGTTATGGAGAACAAGCCTGAGCAATGCAGCTCCGCGAGGCCACGACAACGCTCCTGGCAGAGCTCCGTCAGGGCCGTGCCTGAGCCGTTTCCGTGGTGTTGCCGGAGTGTCCAAGGAGCAGCTCTCAGACCCTGAGTCAGAGCACTCGTCTGGGGCGTTTCAGTGCAGAAGCCTTTCTGGCCCAGAGCCTTTTTCCCCGTCAGCACGGAGGTGAGCCCAGAAGCCCAGCAGTGCTGCAAATCCTTCTTGCACCGAGGGGAGAGGCTGCTCCTTTCAGCTCTGCTTTCTGAACCGGCATCAACAGCCTCACCTGCTTCTTCCCCTAGGAGAAAATCCCTTGCTCAGTAGCTGCAAAAGGTCAACATAAGGCCAGAAGGCGCCATCCAGCTGCTGGAATGACAGGCCCTTTGGGGCAGTGCTCAGGCCTTGTCCTGCCCTGGGTTTGTCACTCTGCTGACCTGAGAGGACAGCAGTTCCAGTGCCCTACAGGACGTGCAAAGCTGCAGAGTCATCCCTGGAAAACCCCAGCGCTGCCCCTGTTTCCCTCACATCCCAACCTGCGAGCTGGCTACTTCCCCAAATTACCTTCATCCTCCAGCATTGCAAATACCCTGTTGTGCCCAACGCTCTTGGACTGGAACTTCCCCAGTGAGTCTAGGAAATTATGCACATCTTCCTGAAACTGGCAGCCCCGCGGAGACCTTGTCTTCGGAAACACGACATCTCTTCCCTTTCCACCGGGACGTGCAGCATCTGGAGAGAGCTGTGCAGCACGCTGCTGGCTCAGGAAGCCACGAGCTGAGGCTTTGAAAGCAGAGGGATTATCATAGGGGCCTGAGGATAAGGAATGAAGATGCATAAAAGGCAGGTACGAGCAGAAGCGGGAGCATATTTTTGGTCTGTGGTGTGTTCAGCTCGCCATTCGTATGCGAGACGGAAGCAACGGCAGCCTGTTCTCAAAACACTTGTGCATTCCCGAAGTCCCTTCTCCGCAGCTGACAGTGTGTCCTTGTGAAGCCCAAGCCTCACGGAGCTCATGAAAAGGCTCAGAAGCATCTGGTGCCAGGAATCATAGAATGCTTAGGGTTGGAAGGGACCTCTAGAGATCATCTAGTCCAACCCCACTGCACACGCAGGGTCACCTAGAGCACGTGGCACAGGACTGCGTCCAAGTGGGTTTTGAAGATCTCCAGAGAAGGAGACTCCACAACCCATTCCAATATTCTCCCTGTGCAGTGAGGGAGCAAGAGAGCAGGGGGAACGTCCTCTATGCTGCCTGCTGTGCACGGTCTAAGCTAGTGCAGGCAGCACAGCAGCATGAGGATAGGGCCACCCCATGCCGTGGCAGCCCAGGAGCAGTTCTGCTTGCCCCAGGGTGAAGTTGGCCCCTCTTTGTGCAGCCAACGCGGCTGTGCCCTGCGCGTGGCTGCGGAGGAGCTTCTCTGGGGCTCTGCGCTGACAGAGCTCTTTAAAGACAAAAGGGTCTTTTCTGCAGGAATTGTCCAAGGCCTGGGTTCGGCAAAGATTTGTGTCCCTGCTTAGCTCTGCTCTCGGAGTAATTGCAAACTCTGAAGAACTCCGCAGGCTGCAGAAAATCACATGTGTAACTCTCCCCAGGCTCAGGACCTGGAGATTGCAAAGAAATTAGACTAATATATCACTGATTAGACTTTCCTCTTCCTCTTGTTCTTGACCAAGCTGTACAATTCTTAATATTTATATGTTGAAATGATTTGAATCATTTCTCCGGTCGGTACCTCTTTGTCTGCCAAGCTTTTGTGAGGAGTCCCAGTTTGTGATGTGTCAGTTAGTTACATAAATCGCACGATTTTGTTCCCTGGGTGGCTTTGAAACTGGCTTTCGGTGACCATCGAAGCTTAAAATTAGATTTTTCACAAGTATTTGCTCTTGTAAAACACTACCACTCAAATGTTCAATGAAAGTAAATACCCTACAGGTTGTGAATATTATCAAATCTAAGTTCATTGATGTGTTCAACAATATCGGGGAATAGCTAGTCACCATTATTTGTTATGTTGCAACAAATACCATAGGTGTCTTCCATACAGCTGCTTTCCATCCATATCAAGGTCACTGGCGAGAGCTGAGAGCATATTTTGAAGCTATAGTTGTTTATTTTTCAGTTTCTTCAGGAATTTAATGCCTTGCATTTCCTCCGGGCAGTGCCGTTGCTAAAAAAGCAGAGAAAAGCTAGGACCACACAATACCACTCTCTAACTATGAACCCAGCAGTACTTTATTGATAGTATTATTATGATACAGGAGCATCTGTTTGAGGGATGGGAGTAGCAGAAGTGGTAAAAGCTTTGCCATGTCGACCAGCCACAGTCTAGGAATTCCTTAGCTATTTCAGCGGGCACCCTTAGCTTGCAATCCCACTTCTGCAGCTGAAATCCTCTTGGGGTTGCAGGTCGCTCCTGCCTCATCCGCCGGGATCTGCTGCCTCAAGGACTCGCTGGGCTGTGGATTGGAGGATCTGGGATCCGTGCCAGCTTCTGCCACAGGCTCCTACGTGACTTTGTCCCGTCTTTGCTCTGTGCTTCATCATTGCTCCTCATCTTTTCTGCAGGGAGAACAATGCTAAGTGCAGGTGGAGCTCAGTCTCTGAGTTCTTCTTAGCTGCCTGGTCCCTCATGTCAGGTGCCAAGCAAAATCTTATGAATAAATAAAAGGGATTCAAATGTGTATATGTAAAACAGTATGCATTTAGCATGACGTTTGCACTGTGTCTGTAGCACGGTCCCAGATTTCGTCGCTTTCCTCAGGTGAGTAACCCTAGGAACGGCACACGCGAGGTGAGCAAGCAGATCAGAGCCTAAGGCTGCATTAGCTCTTACTTAAGGCTGCTGATACAGACACAGCTAAAGCGAAGATTTACAAGTTCCTGTGACTCAGGGTTAACGTATAGTGCTCAAATGTGCATACTTTGGGGAAAAGTGTTATTTGAAAATCACACTGAAGGCTGCCCAGCCCCTCAAACAGGCAGAATCTTGTTATCCAGGTACGAGCAGCTGACAGAAGTGGCTGGCAAGGGATAACGCAGGCTCTGCCATGCTGTGAGCCCTCTGGTCCCGGGAATAACACCCGCGTCGCTGTTCGTGGGGGATTGGAGCTCACCCACTGCTCTGCTCTCGCACTAGAAACCTTTTCCCATCATTTCCAGCACCGCAACGCTGACATCTGCCTTTGAGTCAGCCTTAGCTTTTATAGTCAGCAGAGAAAATGGCATTTCCAGCATGCCGCTCGTCTCCTCCTGCAGCGGGCATCTGAAATAGCTTAGGTGGGTCCTACCCTGGACATGCTGCCTGGCTCAGACACGGCTGTTTGCAGGGTAGGAGTTTGCAGTTAGGCAGGACTTAGGTGTTTACATTTCCTTTAATTTTCAAGGGCAGGTCCGGACCCTGAGTATTGTGTGTTCAACCAAAATATCAGCCATGACTGAGAGCAAGTGATTTCAACTTAATGAGGGTGAGCTGGAAGCCCCGTCTGAATATGGAGATGCCCCTTCTCCTGCAACTCTAGAGGGAAAGCAAAGTCTGAGACATCCCTCAAGAAGGGGCAGGAGGAGCTGATGAATGAGATCTCAGGAGACTTCAACTGACCTTCCTTTTATCCCAAACCAGGTCTACCTTAGGGGGTGCAAGTTTTCTGGGAAGAGTTAGGCCTTTTCGGCAGGTGTCACCAGTGCCACCAAAGGATGACGGGCCCCAGCCAGGGCCAGACACAAGCAGGGCCTGTCTTGAGGGAGGGACTTGGGGCAGGGTAGCAGGTACAAGCAGTGCGTTCGTGTCCCCATCTCCACCAGCCTCTTTTTACTCTTGAGAGAACCACATCCACAAATACTGTCTCAAATGCCATTCAGATAACATTTTTCCCACTCCAACACCTTTTTACATAATTTTCAACCACCCCCTTTAATGGCATAAATTAGGACCTTCTTCCTTGCTCTAAGTTTGGGAAACTGGTCCTGCCTGGAGTACAGTGCAGCAGCTATCTGCAAACAGGCCGCGCTGACAGGACCCTGGTGCCAGGCTGCCCTCAGCCCCCGGCCTGTCCCTCTCAGAGCTGTCACCTCTGCAGGGCACTGCCGATGGAGCCCAGCTGCTCCAGGCTTGGCCACTCGAGGCCACAGAGGCTCTCAGGCTCCAGCCTCTAGCGATGGGTGACAGCCAGGACACCTCGCTCGCCCTCCACAACCGCCCAGTCCCTCAGCCCTTCACCTACACTCACAAAATATTTGCTCTGTGCATTCTCTGTTTGTGCCCTATATGACTGGAATAGGCAGGAAGAGTATGAGGGAAGAACTTCATAGGGTAAATTTACTTGAAGTGTTGGCTAACTATTACGAGATTTATCAGATTCAGTTTTCTCTATGTATTAGCTGACCTCCCACAGTTTAGCCTAGTTCAAGGTTATGTTCTTTCTTACAAAAAGTGCCACTTACTTAGGGACATCTCTAATAAGTTTGTGGGAGAGCGGATACAATTGGGGTAGGCTTGAGCTGTACAGGGAAGGAAAACCTCCACTTGGAAAGGCAGGGAACTGTCCATTTTAAACAGCATGCCAATTATTGCTTGTTAATATGGCAATAAGCAGATACCTGATTCAGTTTGCTGTTCAGTACAACAGGCTCTGCGCTGATACAGTTCAGTTCCCCGTGCATATCGGGCCTGGCTTCCATGCAGTGCACTCGTACGTGCAGGTTTGGCTCCAGACAGGCCTGGTGAGGTCAGAGCAGGCAAGAAGGGGATGTTGATCTGCTTCAAATGTGCCCCCAGCGTTCACTCAGGCTTAAGCAAGAGAGAAGTGCAACTACTATAGAGCAGTTTGTCGAGAACTGAACATCTAGTCTTCATGTGTTCCCATAGACAGATTCTCAGAAAAGATAATCTAAATTAATTTCAAGAGCAGGCTTTTTAAGTGCCCTGAATTTCTGTGTGGAAACTCTTATGCAGGATTGGAGCTGCCGAGATCAGGCTGGCCGTTACATGGCAGTTAATGCAGTTTGCTGTGGGTTAGCCTAAACTTGAGGGCAAGTCGGGCTCAATCAGGGGACGAGCATGTGCACTGGGAGTCAGGACTTGCTTTACAACCCCCAGTGCAGCTGATTTCCTTGCTTGTACAGGGATCTTGGGCTCTAACAGAGGTGAGGGCTGGTGGAGACCCTGCAGGCAACACAATCTCATTGCCAGTGGGCTCCCC
The DNA here is from genome assembly GCF_000705375.1 of Tinamus guttatus. The sequence continues at coordinate 119,132 of NW_010588981.1, read as the reverse complement.
AGGGCCGTTTGCCAGCTCTGTTGCCCCACTGGGGACGATGGCAGCAAGGTGGATTGTGAGCAGCCCAGAGCACAGATAACTCAAGGCAGAGGAGGGCAGGGAGCCCTCCCGAGCCGCTCCGGGCAGTGAGTTTCCTGCTGCGACCGGAGATCTGAGCGGGGCACTTAGTGCCCAGTTGTGTGAAGAGGAAGAGGAGCCGGGACCTGAGAGCAGGAGGCCGGCGGCAGGAGGCAGCCGCTGTGACAGCAGGCTAGGGCATAAGCCAGCCTCATAAAGTCAGATTATTTCAAATACATGCAAATTCATAACGCCGTTCAGTGACCTGAATTCTTAAACTGCAGCCGGTGGACTTGGAGAGAATGAAAAGAGAAATGAACATAAAGTCGCAGCTAATTTCCCCTGTGTCTGGGTGGAATTTTAACAACAGAAAGCTAATTTTGATATTTTGATAGAAGAATTATTGTTGAGTGTTGGTTCTTTTTATGAAATCGCAGGGGCCTTTCTCCGGGTTTCTTTGTGTGCTCTCTGCAGTTGAGGATATGAACTTTACAATTCTTTATGAAGGCAGCAACATCTATTAGTTGAGTTTCCACAATTTCGCAGATGCCAATGCACCTCAGAGCTCCGGCAGCTCTGCTAGAAGCAACTTTCAGGCTTTAAATCTCTTCTTTTTTCCTGTGTTTAGTCTATTGTTGTGGAAAGAAAAACAGCAGGGGGAAGGGTAGGATCCATGGCGGTAGTTAATGCTATTTGTTTTTGTTTGGCCATGGAGAGAAAAGCACTGAGAAAGTCAGGAGATGCAGGACAGGGGGTGGTGAGTGTACGGGATGTGGAAGAGGCTCTTGGCAAGAGGACAGGCTTCAAAAAACAGTTTTGGTCTTCGCAGCTCAGTTTTGCCTGGGGCCCTGCTCTGAGGTGGCTCCTGTGAGCAGAGGCCAGAGGTCTGCCAGGGATGAGGAAGGGCCTTGGGAGCAGGCTGTCATGCATGAGATCCTGGCAGGGATCCAAGCGCAGTCTCTGCTGTGGCCCCTAGGACGGCCCCGGGTGCATCCAACGGGTGCACGCTCCGAAGCAGAGTCTGCTCCGAGATGTGTCGCCTGCTCCACAAGGAGCACGAACGCAGCATATGGCAGGGAGAGGTGGAATGAGCTGCCTTTTCCAAGCAGATGAGGCTTCCAGAGACAGACACGTGCGGCATTTGCCCAGCAGCTCTTCACTTCAGAGCACCTGGGTCCGGCCTGAGGAGGCCAAGAGTTAGGGAAGATGAGATGCACCCCAGATCAGCACTCAGAACAGGAGAAAGGGTCCCTTTGGCAAGGGAAGCAGAGCGATCCTGGCGCTGGGAATGATCCCTGTGCCAGGACACTGTGCTGAGAGCCTGGCTTTGAAAACAGCCCTGCTGCAGCCACGCACCCACGCACGCGCTGGCACAGCTCTCTGGCGCTGCCCGAGCCCTGCCATGGCGGCTGTTGCTGGAATGGAATTAATTCCATTTTCAGCACAGACCCGTGTCTCCGAGGAGCTGAGCGGGATGTCAGTGTGGCCTCCTGGAGCAGCTGGGTGACGGAAGCCCTCCCAGAGCCTGCAGAACAGGCAGCTCCCACAGGAGGCGGCCAACGCTCCAGACCTGTCCCAGACCCAGCCCGGCCTCCCAGCTGCCAAGGGCCCTTTCCATGCCCAGAGCCCACCCTGGGGTCCAAAGGCTCCGAGTCCCGGCCCAGCCGTGCTTGTGGCCCTGCGCGTGCCCAGCGGCCTAGGCCTTGCTTATGTGCAGGGTGCCAGCTGGGCTCTCCTTTGCTTCACCACTGCACACACAGGGCGGGAGGGCAGTCCCTGAGCCCAGAGCTCACAAACAGGCTGAGTGGAAACTTTCTGGTGAAATACATCAGAATTAGGGAGCTCCAGAGGCCTCGGCTCTCAGCAGGCTCCCCCAGGAGCTGTTCCCAACAGCAGGGCTTGACATCCTCAAGGCTCAGGTTGCCCTCGGATCCCAGGGTGTCCGGCAGCCCGGGTAGGCAGACCCCTCAGTGCCAGCATGCCAGCGCCAACATCTGCAATGTTTCACGTTTCCCAGACTGGATGCCCACCTCATGGCACATGTCAACGAAATGGAATGAATTAAAATTACTGCTTTCCTTAGAATTGTAATAAATTTGTGTAGCATTTTGTGGTTTAGAGGCCACACTGGGGTGGGTTGTACCTTGCTCAGCGTTTTAGTTTCTGCGTGGTAACCCAGAAGGAGGAACTCCTAGTAACACATAGCCCCTGTGCTCCCAGCAATAAACCGAAGGGGAGCAGGATTGCCTTAGCAGGACGGCAGGCCCAGTGCAGGTCAGGGGCTGGGAGCTTCAGAGCATCATTTCAGCTAGGGCTACGCAGAGCCAAACTAACCAGCCACCAACTCCTCTGACTGCTGTGTTCAGCCATCGCCTTTGGAGGCAGGTGCAGTGACAAGAAGTCCAGGGCAGGAGGAAGGCGTTGGAAACTAAAGCGATTTCACGAATCAGATCGGGAGAGAAAGAGTCTCTGAATCAAGCAAGCTCAATGTCCCAGTCCGAGTCCACTGCTGGTTTATGTTTCCTGTGGGGCTTTAGTTAAACCTACCAGGACAGTGTCCCCCCCTGCCATGGGCCTCCTGGAAACACACTGGCTGGAAGGAGGTTGTCCCCCAGGAGCAGCCAAGCCTCATGTAAGCACCAGGTCAGCGATGCCGTTGACTGGAGCTGGGGAAACACGTTTGCAGCCTGAAAAAAATGGTTCTGAAGAATCCCTTTCCCCTTCAAAACTAAAAAGGAACATTTCGGTAAGTGCTCTGGAGACACAGAAAGCAAAACTTTGAGATTTTCTTTGTATAACAGAAAGGAAATAAAAAAGCATAAAATGAGACAGTTGATAAAAAAAACAGTTTTGTTTGACTTGGGCCAAGGAAAATATTAAAATTTAGTGTAATTTCAAAGGAAAGCTGTTTAACGGTGAATCAAATGAAGCATTTTAAGGGTTTTTGCTGGAAGTGTTTTGTCAGTGTGACATAAACGTAAGGAGCTTTGATCAGATCGTTTTCCTAGTGAATAGCACCCACTGGGAAGCTGTAAGCAGCCTCTCTGTTCAGTGCACACCCAGGGAAGCCCGTCTGCTGCTGGGCGCCCCGGCGTGCTCAGGAGCTCTGCTTGTGAAACCGTGAGGCCTCCCAACCCATCCATGCAGCTCCGATGAGGGGATTTGTGGGATTTGTGCCCTCAGCTCCGGAGAGAGCCTTCTGCAAAGCCGCAAGCTGCGTCCCTCTGCACCTCGAGCGCACCGGCCACGTCCTTCCTTAGCATCCATTTCACGTAGCTGCGTTGTTCTCCTCCTCCTGCCTGGGAACCATGAATATTTCCGTGTCTGTGAGGCAGCTCCCTGGGATCTGCTTTGTTTGTGATTCCAGAAGAGGCTGCCTGGAAAGCCTTGCACAGGCACAGCCTGCCTCTCCGAGGCCCCGCTCACCGCCGTGCACCGTGTATCCTAAGCGGAAAGGTGACATTCAGCCTTCCCCGGTATAGCTGGCTACAGGAACAGCTCAGGACACTGTTTTCTCCCCTTGGCCTCCAGGACTGGTGTTTCTTTCAAAGCAAACTGCCTGTCCAGGTACCTTCCTGCTTTTTTGGAGGGAGTGCTTAGCACAAAGGCATTAAGCAGCCCAAAGCGCCACCCGCAGCAGACATGTCCCCAGCTCCAGAGTGAGAGCTCCTGCCAGCTTTTCAGCAGCCTGGTGTTACAGTGCACTTCAGCCCGCTGGAAAGGCTGACCAGGGAGCAGCAGCTTTGAGGCTGGTCTGAGCACCGGCACAGGCCTGAATTACTGTACTGCACTCGGCTCTTTGAACCACGTAACCTCCTGGAAGAGATGCACTCTTGATTTTAAAATGTGAAGAACCCCCCCTGCATTTGCTCTTCCAATGCTTACAGAATCACAGAATCACAGAATGTTTAAGGTTGGAAGGGACCTCTAGTGGTCATCTAGTCCAACCCCCTGCACACGCAGGGTCACCTAGAGCACGTGGAACAGGACTGCGTCCAAGCGGGTTTGGAAGATCTGCAGAGAAGGAGACTCCACAACCTCTCTGGGCAGCCTGTTCCAGTGCTCTGGCACCCTCACTGTTAAAAAAGTTTACCTTAAGTTCATGTGGAACTTTTGGTGCTTCAGTTTGTGGCCATTACCTCTAGCTCTGTCAGTGGCCACCACTGAAAAGAGGCCAGCACCATCCTCCTCACTGCCTCCCTTGAGGTACTTATAGACACTGATTAGATCCCCTCTCAGCCTTCTCTTCTCCAGGCTGAACAGGCCCAGCTACCTGCTTCTACTATTAATCTGCTCCTTATTTTTCATCTGGACTCATCAAAACCAGGAGATCTCATGCCTCTTCCTAAAACCCTGAAGAATGGTTCTTACCAGCTTCCTGCAAAATAAGTATCAAGTCACCTTTTCTCTGAGAAAAAGCTAAATACATCGTGCTTCTGTATTTGTTGGTGCTTTCGAGTCTGATTTTCTGTGCTTTTTTCGTATATTTTCTGTGCTTTTTCAAGCTTTGTAGCTAATCCTGGGACACTGCACTGCAGGCTGGAAGTCCTCCTAGCAATGTATGTGGTAGTGACGAGCATCTCCCTTCTTCGGCTCGATAGTTTCCTTATTTGTGCAATAACCTAAGCACCTAACTCTTCATCTAGTAAGGATATAAAAGATACACTGCGCTATTAAAAAAGAAAGAAAGAAAACCCACCAGGCTGGACATCACCGGCGCATGTCTGCCCAGCATGGGACTGAAAGGCATGAGCTGTGCTGCCAGTGTTTAAAGCATGACATGATTTGGGGATTAAAATTTAGAAGGAGAGGCCCTTCCAGCTCCAGGCCTCCGTTCAGTGCCGGCAGCTGCCTCGTACCGTGTACATGCCCTGCAGTCGGCAGGTTGCTGTCTCTGTGCTCTGGCCCTGCATAGGAACCAGAAGCAAGCGGACAGGAGCCAGCAGAAATGACATTTGCAGCAGAGCAGAGGTGTGCCAAGGGGCGCAGGGCCTGAGGGCACGTTTGGCTCGTGAAGAAGGTGAACAGAGCTTTGATGTGATGCAAACTGGCTGGTGCTTCTTCTAGAGCTGACCCTCTGCATGCACCCGCTGAGCCTCAGCCACAAACGCGGGAGCAGGGAGCCCTGCGAGCGGCCCTGCGCCCTCCTGTTCTCTCCTGCATGCTCCCATGTGCTCCTGCACGCTCCTGCAGCGCGCGAGCAGGGAGCCCCGCAAGCAGCCCTGCACACTCCCATGTACTCCTGCACGCTCCCGCACGCTCCTGCATGCTCCTGCAGCGTGCAAGCAGGGAGCTCTGCGAGCGGCCCTGCATGCTCCTGCAGCACACGAGCAGCCCTTCAGGCTCCTGTTCTCTCCTGCATGCTCCCATGTGCTCATGCATGCTCCTGTGCTCTCCTGCAGCACATGAGCAGGGAGCCCCGCATGTGGCCCTGCATGCTCCTGTTCTCTCCTGCATGCTCGTGCACACTCCTGTGCGCTCCTGCAGCATGTGAGCAGGGAGCCCTGCGAGCGGTCCTGCATGCTCCTGTTCTCTCCTTGCATGCTCCCATGTGCTCCTGCATGCTCCTGCAGCGCACCCCTGCACTCTCCTGTGAGCTCCTTCATGCTCCTGCATGCTCCTGCAGCGTGCGAGCAGGGAGCCCCGCAAGCGGCCCTGCACACTCCTGTGCACCCCTCGCCAGGCCGAGCTTCACCTCCTGCCAGCCCCAAAAACAGAGCTCAGGGAAGGCCTGTGCCGGTGCTGTGCTCCGCTCAGGCTGGCCTGTGGTGTCAGAATGCTCAGTCCTTGGAAACGCACAGCACATCTCTTGCACCCTGGTTTTGTACAAAGATCATTCAACCCTGTGCAGAGGCGCCAGCTCCACATAAATCCATGCTGTTAGAGTTCTCCCTTTTCACGGGGCAATGGGAATGCAGCTGGGGAAGCTGTTGTGTAGAGTGCCTGCATTAGAAAACCTCTTCTGGCAGAAGGGGTTGTGCTGCAGGGGAAGGGTGTCAGGGCAGCTCTCCTACCCTCACACTGACTGGTTCAGTCCTTCGCTCCAGGGCTTGTCCCTCCAGTGCTAGGTGGGCTCTGAGGCCAGACAGACTTATTACACCATATTTTCCAGCCCACCAAAAGGATAAAGTGTTGAGTTAATGTTTTTCTGCAGGCTAGAAAGTCCAGCTGGAACACGAGGGTCGCTGGCCTGCAGTTCCCTTTAAGTTGGGGCTAGAAGTTCACAACCGCATAAGATGGTAACCGCAGCATCTCGCGCTTTTGTCCTGTGATGTCCTTGTGCCCTTATTCACAAGGAGATTCTTCTTCAACTAGAAACGAGTGCTTGACTTGCTTCCTCCTGGGAGCTGTGAGTTGTTAGGATGAAGTCCTGGTCCCGCTGAAGTCAACAGCAAAACTTCCAGTGGCCTTTCAGGAGCCAGGATTCCACCCAAAATGGTTTGCAATGTGCCGTGAGATTCTCAGGTAGCCAGGTCTGACTGACCAGTGCCCTGTCCGGAGGATGCTGTGCTTTTCCACAACCTGTGGCTGGGGCGCGGAGCCTCCTTTCTGCTGGGAACGCTCCCAGCAGACAAGTTGTTGCTCTCTCTGCGCTCAAGCCCTGCAGGTTTTCTCCTCTGCTGGAGGCAGCTCATGAGCACTGACCATGAGGAATAACGTGAGGGGAGCAGGAGTCTGGGGGTCAGTTTGTCATCAAGCCTGAGCTGAGGCACTTGGCACTTGGGCACTTTGCCCCATCAAGCCTGAGCTGAGGCACTTGGCTGAGGTGCTGGGCTTTGCCCAAGAGGGTAGGATCACAGGGATTATTTTCAAGCATAGCAAGATCTCGACTGCAACAGAAGTGCTGGGCATTAGCTAAGGACAAATTAATGAAAGACCTGATTAACATATGTAAATCAGAAACCTGCATTTCCACTGAAGTATCTTCCATAGGCGATCTGGAGCTGAGTACGTAGGATGTAATTCCAGAGAACAGCAGGCTACATTTCAAGGGAAATATCAGGCTTCTTCAAGAAAAACTTGCAGCATTTGCTCCTAATTTCAGCAATATTTCATACAAATCATTTGATGGCAAAAGGTGTCTGTTTGCATAAGGGCCAGGACTTGGATACTGACCCTACTCCTCGATACTGACTCTGTGGTCTGAGTCCTGTAAGGGCTGTTTTGTGGGATCCTGCAGCCCATGGATCATAGCACAAGAACAGAAGATGGACTGTGTGCTGTCTTGCTGCTGGAGCAGACAGGCTCTGGCAGCGCCGTCCACGGACAAAGGCAGAAGGAGACAGTGCCCACAATCTGAGGCAGGGCTGGTGGGAATCTTTGAGGATGCTTCCCCTGCTTTTGCGTGTCAGACTCATGCCTTCTCTTTCTCCTTTCTCTCCAGGTAAGAAAAATTCCATTCTGCTGCATAAAGTCCAGCACGACCTCAATTCAGGTGTTTTCAACTACCAGGAGAATGAGATCATCCAGCAGATCGTGCAGCATGACAGGGAGATGGCTCACTGCGCCCACAACGTCCAGGCCGCCGCCGCGGCCGCTGCCGCCTCCACTGCCACCCCCGTCATCTGGACGCCGCTGATCCAGGCGCCCCTGCAAGCCGCAGCGGCTACCACATCGGTGGCCATAGCCCTGACCCACCACCCGCGCCTGCCCACCCCCCTCTTCCCCCCCCCGG
>NW_010588981.1:83604-103574 GCF_000705375.1 Tinamus guttatus | reverse complement strand
TCGGGAGAAAGGGGGGACCCTCCCGTCCTGGAGCCCCTAGGGGAGCCCTGGTGGCCGCGGGGAGGCTCCGCTGGCCGCAGCAGTTCACGGCGCTGCTCTGCTTCCCCCTCGAGTTCGCTGCCCTGCGCGTTTTCCAGCCTGTGTGAGGCCAGTCTCCATTTGCATCAAGCCAGACGCCCTTAATGGGGGAAAAACCAAGCCCGGCAACAGTTCCGCTTGGCACCACCCCGAGTCCAACCCAACAACTTGCTGCTGGCAGCCCAGGGAGGGCCCGGCTGGGCATGGAGCCAGGTCATTGCGTGCACGAGTTCAGCGGCAAAACCCTGTGCGCCGGGACGCGTCCCAAGGCCGGTGCCCTTCCCCGAGCCCCGAGGGAGGCCCGGGACCCCTCGCGCCGCTCCCCGCAGGGCAGCGCTGCCCTCTAGTGTCCCCGCGCTGCCAGCGCTGCAGGACGGGAACAAGTCGCAGCAGGTCGGGGCTCCCTCCAGCATTGCCCTTGCTGGCACCTCAGAAAACTGCGGCCTCTTGGCCTGGCGTCACAGGCAACGCAGCCATCAGCAGCCTGCAGCCCAGTGGACACAGGGACGTTGGAGCCTGGCTCCCATCCGAGACCCCAGCGCACTGGCCGCTCCCCGGCGAGAAGGCTGCGAACAGCAACATCTGGGGAGAGGAGCACAGTAACGCAGGACTTCATGTTTCTGTGCGCAGAGGTCTGCACAAGGAACGTCCAGCTCCCGAGGAGCTGGGGAACGGCCCGGCTGGCGGCAGGAAAAGTCGCTCTTCATCTGCATGAGGCTGCGGGTACTGAGGAGCAAGGAGTTGAGCGTGTAAGAGGACGAGGCCAGAGCAAGCATGAGGATTAACCATTACAGCACGTGGAAATCTACAGCCAGAAAGTGCCCAAAGCAAAGAATTACCACACTTTGGTGCTTTACTAAGGATATGCTCTGAAGAGCACTTCTTAAACTGATCTGCACTCTTCATGCTTGCCCGGACGACGCTAATTTTGCTCTTGTGTGTGCAGGGGCAGGGGGAGGAAGGGCGCCGTCCCCCTCCTTCCTCTGGAGGAGGCAACCTGCCAAACCACAGCCGAAAGAAACATACCTGTGACATACCAAACCTGGCACCAAGATAACAAAGGAGGGGAAAAAAAAAGGGGTTAGGAGTAATTAAAAAGGGAACAAACTCTCCAAGCAGACCAGAATTACATTGGATTAGAAAAAGTGTATTGGATGTCCAATACAAAATAAACATGAAGTTATTAAAAAAAAGCCATCGAGTATACAGCAAATACTACAGAAAAGCAAAAAAAAAAAAAAAAAAAGTACAGAACAGCAGACGTCTACAGCAGTCCTCAAAATTATCCTACATGAGAATCATAAAACAATATACAGGTTTGCTTTTTTTTCCCCAAATCACTCTGAGGGAAGCTGCCACTTAACAGCTCGACTATGACACTACAAAGATACACAAAGTTCCAAATTTAAAATCACAGAATATGTAAGAAAACGTAGCATTAAAATGTGAAAAAGTGCAATACAGATTGTACACTGAATTGAATAAATGTTTTCTTTTTTTTTAGTTTAACCTTAAAAAACCAACTTTGAACAGTTGTTTTATCATTAGAAATATTCCCCTCCCCAAATTCAATGACAGTATTGACATTCATGGTGTTGTACATAAGCAATATTCACAAAGACCCACCAGCTAGGAATACTGTATATGATGGTATTTCTTTGGGTATAGGTAAAAAATAGGTAAAGGGAAAGATATACCCTTCCTGCCAGGACAGGGTGTGCACTTTATTATTTAAATACATATTCTGTAGCCTACTTTGCCCTGAACAGTATCGATTAAAAGTCCAAATATTTTTTTAGGTGGCCCATGGTGCTCCAAGTAATTGATTCCCTCCCCTCCCTCAAATAATAAATAAACCCAGCAAGTCTGGTAGAAATGGCAACACAAAGAGCCCAGGAAAAGCAAGAAGCGAAACCGCACGCCAGGGACAACGCGTTGGCCCTGCTTCCCCTCGCTGAGCGGGGCCAGGAAAACTGATCTAGAGCTCAGCTTCAGTCAAATGGAGAAGAGGCGGAAAAAGGCTATCAAGACTGGGATTTGTGGGTTTGTTTTTTTATCTAAATACATCCTGGTCTTTCTCGTTCGTGTCCCAACAGGCGCAGCCCTGGAGCGACGGCAGCAGCTCTCTGCAGCTGCAAACATCTGCGTCTGCTCCGTCCTCAGCGCGGGGCTTTCGAGACCCTCTACCCCTGCGCCGGGAGGATGAGATTCTCCCCATGAAAGCAGCGGCGAGTCTGGGGCTTCATCTTAAAAACGAAAATATGCACATGAGTTTCTTGGGCAGCTGGGGTTTGTTTTTTTATTTATTTTTAACCAAAATACAGTTCTTTGTTTTACGCCATTCCTCCTCCTAGAGGACGGCAGAGCCAAGGCATCACACAAGGAGAAAAGAGAAAACATTCTCCTTCCCCCTTGTGCAGGAGTTCCCTTTTTAACCTTTCTTCCTTCCCAGAACAGCACCTGAGTCACTAATACTGTTTTCATCCAAAAGGTTTCAAAAGTGTAAAAAAATACATTTTGCTCCCGGGCCCCCCACGCCGACAGGGCCTCGGCGGGCGGATCCGGCCGCGCCGCGGGGGATCCCGGCGCTCCCCGGAGCAGGACACAGCCGGGCTCCTGCGTCCAGCGAGATCTCCGGAGCCCAACGAGCCCCGCTGGGCGCCTGGACCTTGCCCACGGGATACCTCCACTGACCCCCACAGACCCGGAGCACTGCTGCCCAAACAAGCTGTCGTGTCACCTAAAACGTACGGAGCCCTCCTCTACAAAGGGTTTTTTTTTTGTCTTAAAGTTTCTGAACGAGACTCTCGCTGCAATTCGGTAACCAGAGACACAAGATGCTGAAGTTACAAGGAAAGACATTACAGAAGATGTTCCCATTTTCTTCAGTCTTTCAAGTGAGCATAGAAAGACAAGAAAACAACAATAACGAAACCTTCCCCTGGCTCCCCTCCCCTTCCCCATCTACTTTTCCCCACTTAAAATATTGAAACTGCACAAAAAGTGACAAACAAACCTTTCAAATTACATTTCAATTCAAACAGACCGGTAATCTCACAGTGATGAGAGGAAAAAGTCAGGCTTTTAATAATATAAAAAATAATAAAAAAAAGCTTACAAATAGCAGTGCAGCATCCCAAAAGGCCATGGATTAACTGCCAGAAGGGGACATAATTATACGCAGAATAAAAAACAAAACAGAACAACCCACGCTGGCAATGAATTTCCATACACAATAGAACAAGCAGTCAAACGTCAGTCTAGGCTGTGGAAAACAACAGTTTCTTTTTTTCTTTTTTCTTTTTTTTTATGATTACAATATTTTTTTCTTTTTATAAAAAAAGATAAAATAAAAACACAAATAAAATTGTACATAACTGCGAATGTCCAACACTGAGAAGGCAGGGCAATCACACCACCGAGACAAAACCCGACCAGAAAAAACAACAGGCAAGTCCTCTTTTCTCCCTCTTGCCGGGACGCGAGAGCCGAGCCGGACGCGCCGCATCCCGCGTGGCCGGCAGGGATCCAGGCTTCGGCTCGGCACTGCCGCCGCGGCAGGATGACGACAAGCAGGGTCACCTCTTCGACCGGCTGTAGCACCAACGCACCGGGTGGTTCGGGCGCTGCGGATGCTCTCGTCTTCTGTCCCTCTTTTTATTTATTTTATTTTTTTTCCTCTGTACAATTCCTTGTGTTCCAAGGCTGAGTCCCAAAACTTGCAAAGCTGGATCTGGAGTCATGTCCTGGCGAAGGTGGTCACGCTGTAGTGATGGCATTAAGGTCCTTCATAAGTCCTTCCAGGTGGGCCATCTCTTTGGTCAGCTCATCCGGTTCATAATTCTGTGGGAAGGTTTTTAAAGTGTTAGTTCCTGACGGGATAACTTGCTTTCCTTAGGCAGGGACACAGTGAGAAGAAAGGGTCAGTGATTCCGGTGTAAATGGTGACTCTAACACCTGAAGGACATTTACTGGGATTGACAGGAATTAGTAACTTGAAACAACTTTCTAAGTGCACACTTTTTTTTTGCAATAACAGACTGTAAAACTGTGATCACTGTGTACCAATTCCTGCCTCCAAATAACATCTTCAATTTAAAATTAAGTAGATAACCTCAGGAGATTTTTTTAAAATAAGTGAAAAAAATGCCTGGAATCATAGTTTTAAAAATCTCTTATGCTTGCTAAAACAATCACCCTCCGTTTCTAGCCTCCGTTTTCTAGCTTCAGCTTCCAGATACTTAACATTTTTGAGAACTATCAGAATTCCACTGTGGATAGCTGTGGATACCATGCCCCAGTTCACCGCAAACCCTTTCCAAGGTGGTCGAGCCTGCGGCTGTCCTGCGCCGTTCTCAGTCCTCAGCTCCCTCCTGCGCCTCCTCCAGGCCCTCCTGGCTCCCCGGCAGCACTCGCTGGGAGGGAGCCGGGACCCCTGGGAAGGAGCCGGGACCCCTGGGAAGGAGCCGGGATCCCCGGGAAGGAGCCGGGACCGCCGGCCTCGTCCAGGCCCAGCTGAGTAAGGCAGGACTATAGGCAGCAAACCCCCTGACCTCCTTTCAGAGGCCTGCTCTGTAAATCTGGGGGCATTGCTAGACCTTCTGACTGGAAGCTAATGTTATATAGAACAATAATAATAATCTGCCAAATGATTATAATGCAAATATGGCAACAAATATAACAATAAAGTGAATAAGCATAATACACAAGTGGAGTCCTCCAGCCTGAGCGTGATCTCACCTCCTTTGCAACCAAACCCTTCCTTCCCTCGGGTAGAAACGAAGCTGTAGCCACGTTTAGTTTGCACATCACGGAGCCTGCTTTGTACCAGCAAAGTCCTGTGCTCGACACATCACTGCCACTCATCAACAACCGTGAAAATCAGGAAGCTGGAATTAACCAGGATCCAGGCTCGTTCCTACAGGCTCTCATAAAACTTAGTCAAATGAGTTTCTAATTCTTTTTCAAAAGCCATCTTTTTGTATACAGAGTGTACTGCACTGATTTTATACTGTACTAATTTATTAATGAAGATACAGTATTAGTCAAAGTGCCCAGAGAACTCTATTCCATTACACTATCTTTCTCATATGTATTTTAATAGGCAAGACTTACTATCAATAAATCCTTATTGAATTCTGTTCATTAATGTCTTTAAGTCCCCTGGACTCATGTTCTGAACTGACCAGAGAAAAAACAAATGGCAGAGGAGTGATGAACAGAGTGAAGGCCAGAGAAGTGCACTAACTCACTCAAGCATGTGGACAATGTCCTTAACACTGATAAATAATAAAATTAAAAATAATAAATTCAAGGGAGTGAATTGGAGAGAACAGCAGTGTGATAAAGGGAAACAAAGAAACAAGAAAAAAACATTCAAATAATCATTCCTGTGACACATAATGTAATTGTTATATAAAGTAATTCCTGCAATTTCAAAGGAAAGCAGTGTCTGCTACCCCACACCACCTGACTTCTTACAAGCTGCCTGGTTTCCAAAGCAGCTCAAGAGTTGCAGCTTTCCTAGAAAGTCAGGACATTTTCATTTTAAGTATCACTTAGGTACCTAAAAATGATACATACTGGGGATGATGACTTTAAATCTTTTGGCTGTAGCACTAAGTGATACTTTTCCACTCCCACACTTCACGTTTTGGATACTCTGCCTGGCTTCGACAGGATGCAGGCGTGCAAAACGGCCGCGGAAACGCACGGCTCTGCCGGCGAGCTGCGCGCCGCAGCGAGGCCGCGCGCCCAGCGAGCTGGGGGAGGCCCTGCGGTTTCGCCTCAGCGCGGCTCAGGGGCTGCGAGGGATGGAGGCAAGGCAGCCCTTTGGGGCCATGGGATTAAGAACGGCGCTGTGCTCACGGGTGGTGTTCAGATTTGGAAAGCACTGCGACTGCTTTTATTTAAGCACTTATTCTCTGAGTTTACTGACTTTGACAGGAGGATTTTGCACTAGATGATGTTTGTAAGGGCGAGCAGGCAATGGCACTTGGCAGCAGTCAGAACATGCTTCCCCTGCACTCAGGAGGGCTCCGTGCAGACACTGCTGAGGCTGCAGCGCCGGCAGTGTGAGCGGCGCGGGCAGCGCGCAGGTACCTACGCTGTCCGAGTCCTCCAGCATCCTCGTGGTCTCCTGCACATCAGGGGCACTGGGAACCACCACGGGCATCGGGGGTCGAGTTCGTCCCAAAGTCCCGATCGACGCAGTCTTCACCGAGTGAACTGGGTGGTTAGGAGCTTGAAATAAATTGCCACAGAGTGGTGCATCAGTTAGCTGGTCCTCCTGCCTATTCCAGAAAGCTCTCTGAGGTAGATCAACAGCAAGGGTTTTACTACAACAGGGGAAAATGAGCACTTCCAACCATGGAGTGCCGCATTTGGGATTCCTCTGGTTTCTTTTTGAACTCAAAATAAAAGACCCTTGCCAATACCAGCAATGCAATTCAGCCCACCCTGTGGCATATTTCTTCCATCACCCCTGGGGAAGCCTTTCCCGTCTTTCCCCCCTAACCCTCCTCTTCCTGCCCATGGGGGCTCACCTGGCTGCGTGAGGAGTGGGGTGCTGGGCAGCGCGGGGTCGTAGGCGGGCGCCGCGAAGCTCTTGAGCGGGTGCGAGGGGCGCACGTGGGCCGTGGGCAGCGCCGGCGCCTCCTCCTCGGCCGCGCCGCCCTCGGCCGCTAGCGCTGCGCCGAGCCGGGAGGCCGCGTCACTACCGGCTGCTCCAGGCGCAAGTAACACCCGTTTCATGCAACCGTCCCATTTTAAGTCGAAAAGGCTGTCCAACAACGAAAGCTGAAGAACCAAATGAAGCCACAGTGATCAGATTTTAAAAAATCCTCTGATCGTTAGAGGATTTTTTCCTGCAGCTTTTTTTCAGTCAGAGAAGAAAAAAAAAAAGAAAAAAATATCTTGTAAGCGAGCAGCTGCCCAAGGCCATGATGCTGATCTAAGGATTACCGTGCTCCTAAAATGTGCTTACCAAAAATTTACATTTTTCCATTGTTCCAGGAGAGTCTCTGAATAGTCACAGGAAGGAAGCACCCAACGTTGATCTAATGTAACTTCACGCCCTTTTATTTTCTTCCTTTAATCCCTGCCTCTTACTGTGTCTTGGCAAAACCAAGTTATTACTGTGTCTGAGCACAACTAAGTATTTAGCAGTATGTGGCCTGCAGCAGCCAGGCTCACCCAGGAGTTCAAATTTGCAGCCTCTTAAATCCCACATGGAACATAGACCTTGGTTCTCGTTTGAACTCGAGTATTTTGGATGTTGAAACTCTTAACCACAGCGCCTGCCTGCGCATTTGCAGCCCCGTGAACCATTTTACCTCCACCATCAGTGGCTGAGTTACTGCTGGAAATGAGCCTGCACCTAGATTAAAAGTGGCACCGGAGTTAAAATTCACACCTTAAACTGGAGAGACCCAGAATTCCTCCCATCGACATTTTAAATGTTTGTGATTCCAGCATTGGTGCTCTGGGATTTTTCACAGCACTGGATACACTGTTCACTCGACTGCACTTCAAGCCTGAAAACACTGCATAAAACCAGCACATTTCATGTGTGCTTCAGGAAGATGAGCTGCTCTTAGCTCTCAGCAGCACAGGCCTGACTTTCCTGCCATTAAGCATAACTAATTCGGAAAGTTATTATCAGATTAATCAAGCAAGCAAGTTCTAGTCAGATGTAAACAGAGGTTTCAGACATCCAGGCCAAAGGAGGACGTTTTCTATCTGAATCTGTGTGTATAAAATACGATCATGCTTCCCAATGATCAGTGTCTGATCTATGCAAGAAATTCTTTGGAGAAAACTCAACCCAAGTGTCTAGAACTTTGCTTGTACTTAATCCATCTCTCTGCCTGTCATGGAAAAAAAAAAAAATCCCCATTCTCTCTGGGTCATTTTACTGCCACCAAACCAGAAAGCACCAGGATTCACACTACTGAAGATACACAAAGAGTTAGTGGAAGCTGCAGCTGCTATGTGAAAACCTCAGTCGCATTCATCTGATTTTCATTCATCACGAGAGTCACAACCTTGGGAAGGAAATAAAATAACTCTTGGGAGATGGCACGTTCCCTGGGGAAACACCCCAAAGGAGCCCGACTAGGTCAAGCTCCTGTGTCCTAGAGGCTTCCATCTCTACATGTTTCGCTCATTGTTCCATTACCATCAATATCCACCTGATCGTTCGCGTCTCACCTGTGGAATTGGCCCTGTCTGAATGGGACATGGATGTGCCAAGAGGCCACGGGCTGACCTGGTGATGGAGGTAGCTGCGAGTTGGCGAAGCGAGGCTGCCGGAGTGGAAATGATGGTGAGGGTTATCGAGTGAATGGATGGGATGAGCACTAATCACAGCTGTGAATGAACACAAGACAGAAAACGCTTAACACAGAGACCAGCGCACGCAGCCCGCCCGCCCCAGAGCCACCCGCTGCGTTCCCAGCGCCACCGACGTCACCGGCTCCATCACCGCCCTGCCCGCGGCGTCCTCGGCTACCTCCGTGCCAAGGAGCACCGTGAAGAGGCAGAGCTCTTCATTCGCCCCCTGCGGAAAGCACGTCTCGCTTGGATCCGTGCACAGGAGCTTTCTGCTGCCCCGTAGCAAACCCCAACCCTGCTCCTGTTGGAGCTTCCCTGCGTTTCACACGCTGCTACAAATGCCAGGTTTACTACAGGAGACCTGCAATGCCAGAGACACTTGAGGCTGTCATGGATTTTCTCAACACTGTCACCAAATCTGGCTTCTTTGCTTAATTAAACACTGCAAGACAGACACGTGCAGGGTGAGACACACAGGGCTCTACTCAGTCCCCTGTAAAGGATGAGCAAAGCTCCCCTCCAAGGCACTCAAACCAGAGACCTCTTTTTTCCCCTCCTTTCTTCTTTTACTTTCTCCTTTTCCCTTCTCGAGAACATGAATTCGATACTTAGCATAAACCATCGGGGAGCAACAGCAGAGCAGCTCCTGTGCACAACCCGCTCCAGGGCAGGCTCCAACCCCGGATTATTTGGAATGATCCCAAGGAAAGAGCCTCAGCATGGCCAAAAGGAGCACTGAGGGCCAGGGCTACCACCAGCCCTCCCGTGAAGCACGACTGTCAATGTTTTGAACGTTTTCTGAAATCTCCCTAGAGATTTCTGTTGCCTTTGAAAGGTGTTTTCCAAGGACGACCTGACACCCACTGCAGCCTGAATTCATTTCCCCTGCTCTTTCCTAATACCTGTAAAACTGTAAGAAAACAAGGATTGTCAGATTGCTTGTTTTACAACTTCCTTTTTTTTTAAAGAATAACATTTTTTTCCCTCAGTTTTACAGTAAGTAAGAAGCAGCAGAGTCCCAAACTGAACTCACTGCGTCACCAGGCTACTTTGAAAAGCACACGGAGACCAAGAAAACCAAGCACTTATTTGAGGTAAATACAGAGAGGAGAAAGATAGAAAGGTTGAAACAGAACAAACTGGTTCAAAATCACACAGCAGAAGGCACCTGAGCCAGCCCCAGAGCCAGCAGCCCTGTGCTGGAGGTGGCAAGGTGGAACATGGACAGTGCTCCTAGAAGCCCCAAGCTGGGACCCAACAAGCACCACGTAACCCTGCCCATTAACCTCTGCTCTTTGGGTGGCCTAAGCCAAGTTTCAGAGGAGCCGTTGACAGCTTTAGCAAAGTCCTTTCTCATCTCGGAGTCATCACTTGGAAGCTGGGGGTATTGTTTATTCTTAAATATGTAATTTAATGTATTGCTACTGCCAGAACAAAGTTTTCCACATAGCACTTTTGCTCAATAATCGTTAATCGACATGAGGTGGAAAACACACAGCTGAGAATAACAAACTGACGTTCTCCCCATTTGAAAGTTGGCTCTGCCAGGCTCAGCCCCTACCAGTGACCTATCTGCTCAGCACACCACTAAATTAGTGCAATATCCAAACTGTGCAGCAAAATACCCTAAGCACCGCAGGCTTTTCTGTTATCTTCCTGAAAAAAATAAAAAGAATCATTCGGAATCATTTTTCCTGCTCAGTAAATAAGGTGTCTGACCCAAAAATGTCTTGTTCTGAGACACGTGGTGATGCAATGCCCCAGATTTCCAGCTCTCTCCCGCTGGACCGACAGCCAAGTTGTTTCTGAAGCTTCTCCTGCGCCCACAAGAGTGTTTTACACAAACCCAGACTGGTCCTGCTTGGCCTCATGATGGGGGCTGCAAACAGCAGCAGGTCAAGGCTCCTTAGAAACAGCTCAGCTGTCCATGCAGGGGGACAGCAGCCACGTCTTGCACGGCAGGGTATGAGCAAGATCGCTGTAGACGCTGGTAAACACGGGCATTTAGTGTGACCACGGCTTTGAGAAAATGAAATTCTGCCTCACTAACCCGCTAGAACCCGCTAGAGCTTCAAGACTGTCAGTGGAGGGAAGGGGTAGACAACATTTACTAAATAAGCTGGTGTTGGAGGGGGAGCTCTTTTAGGACTGGCTGAAGGACAGGGAGCAAAGGAAAGGGCTTAATAATCAGTTTTCATGGTGGAGAAGAGTCATCAGGAGATCTCCCCAGGTAACACTGCTGGGACTAGTTTTAAGGGCCTTCTCAATGACTCCAATAAATCTTCAAGTCTGTAGATAATGCTAAGGTCTTTGGGACAGTCAAACGCTGTGTTGGTGGCAAGGAGCTCCACAAGGACCTCACAAGCTTAAAACTATGGGCAAAAAGATGGCAGGTGAACTTCAGTATAGCTTCAGTGTACAGTAGCACGCAGGGGGAAAAACACCCCAAACTACTTCCATGCTGCTTAACACAGAGGTGGCAGTTACAGCTCAGGAAAGTTCTTGGGAGCTGTGGTTGACAAGATCTCTGGTATCAATATGCAGTGGCAGCCAAAAAGCCCCCAGAATGTAGCAAGTCACTGAACAAGGAGGGTCCTGAGAACAGCACAGAGGATTTTCTTCCTGTTGTGCGAGACCCTGGGACTGCCTGCTGCTCTGGCCCCTCTGCATTTCAAGACGGGATGCAGTGAAGTTAGAGGAGAGCAGAAACTGAAGTATCAGGGGACAGAGTAGCTGCCTTATACAGAGAGGCTGAAAACACGGACTGGTCTGTGGAGGCCGAGGGCAGAGAAGAACCTGGCTGAGATTCCGCAGCTCCAAAGGCAGCAGGGAGGGTGGCCGCAGAGCACTCCTCAGCTCTGCAAGGACTAAAGTGACATGGAGCTGGCAGGAGGCTGGTAGAAAACAGACTATAGAAAGGAGGACATTACCCAGCAGGTAGCAAACTTGGGGAACCTGCTGCTACAGAGGAGCAAGGCAGAGAGCACCCGCAGATTCCCAAAGGGTAGATGCATTCGTGAACAACAGCTCAACACGTGGATTCCAAGCCCAGGCAGTGAGGTACCCTCTCCCATTCCTAGGTAACGTCTGTAGCCCCTGCAGGAGCCCAAGGAGACTGTCCCAGCTCCTTTGTTCTCCCTGAGAAGCACCTGAAACTGCCTCTGCTGGAGACTGGGACAGAGCTGGACTACGTTCCCAACTACCCCACACTGCTCCTGCTCCTGGCCCCAGCACAGCCACCCTGCTCATCTGTACAGTGTGAGCCACATCTGCAGGCTCAGGAGGAGGGAGGCAGCCAAGCTGCCTCCTCTGAACCATTTCTGCTGCAGCAAGGCCAGAGCTACTGAGAAGCAGGTCGGGAGAGTGCGCCTGAGCACAGGGCATCAGCGTGGCCCGTTCGGGGCCCCGGCCCCCAGCCAGGGCAGATGGGCTGTAGACTTACGCTGAGGTGGCTGCGAATCAAAAGGCATCATCATCTTGGGCCTCATCCCCCTTCTTCCTGCCAGTGTGGACATGCTATCCTCTGACTCATGCCCTGAAGGAAGAATACTGAAGGTTATTTACTACGGCAGCAAGACTTCCGTGATACCATATCGGGCGATTCCAATCCCTCTTGCTGCAAGCAGTTTTGTGATGCACAATTGATAAAACAGTTCCTTTATCCATCTCCACTAGAAGGAAGAGGAGGACAGTTAGGGTTAAGACAATTTGGCACTGGAGGAACTCTTCAGGCCCACACAAACCTCTGGAAATGCAGCTCTGAGCAATGGCCGGTAGCGGAAAGAGTCTGAGATGTGCTGGATTAACAAGTTACTGCTCACCAGGCGAAGAATTCACCCAGACCTCAGAGATGCTCAGTAGCTGCTTAGAGTGCCATTAATCTGACTGTGTGTTTGACCACCGAAATCATCTGTCACCAGTTTAACATGAGACTTGTTACCTGATCTTCTGATTACTAATCGTTATCAGGGGAAATTCAGGATTCAACTCTTGCGAACTCAATCATCTCACTAAAATATATGATCTATACTTTTCACAGAGCCTTACAAACCAAGGAAAACCCAAACATACTATTTAGAAAATAAGAACAACAACAACAACAAAAAAGGTGACTGTTAATTACTGTAAGTGAATATTATGTCATGAAAGTGATTTTTGCCAGATACAATAAAATCTTTTTAATTTTAAACTCCAGGAACCAAGTACTCGCTGATAGCTCACCTCTGTAGGAATTTCGCCTCTGATGGATATTGCTATCCATGGAATTGTCAACTGGGGTGATGTCCTGGGAGTTGCGAGGGATTGGGGTGTCTGTCATGATCGGATTGGGATCCGGAGATTTATCAATGGGTTTCAGCTCCAGTCTCTCATGATGGATCCAAAGGTCAGGCGGCTTCACGTCTTTGGAGTTTCCTTTGTACTTATGAGACCCATTCACCGATTTGCAGGCAGCTCGTTTCCTTGGAAAGGAAGACAAACAAAATGTTCTTAGATGTATGGCTCTTTTGACTTGCTAAAAAAAGCAAATTTTCACTGAGATTTCTTTCAGATCCTGCATCCAGCTGAGTGAAAGCCACCCACTGAGCAGGAAGCTATGAATTTTCAATACCAGCACATTTGACACCTCAAAGCACAGCACTGCCTATTTTGCAACTCTGATACCGTGATTTGGGGCTCAAATGCTACCACATGCTGCAGAACTGTGCTGTGTGGCCTGAGGTTTCATTAACAAAAATTAAGTTTCTAGCGCTTATGGTTATTAAGGCAGTATTCTAAGCAGAAAGTGTATGTAAACCACGCTGTGTTGTACTCCTGGGCTTGCAAACAAGCTTGAATAATTGCAGTAAGGAGCAGTGTGGAGTTAGGCAGCTATCCCAACAGGACAGTTAACTCTAAAGACTAATGTCGGGAATGTTCATTTTACCCAGGTCAGACTAATGCGCTTTTTCGTCATTGCAAAACAACATCAGCAGCAAATGAGAACATTTGTGAGGCAAACATTGGACACAAAGGAATTTTAGAAAAGCAAAACACAGAACTCCAACGCTGCCCTCTATACACCCACCCTCACGCTGGCAACCACGGAGCAGAGCGTCCTGCCTGGGCAGCACACTCACTGGAAACAGCCAAAAAATGGATAAATAATTTGTAGAAACCACAGGTGAGCAGAGCCCTAGCTGGAGGTGACCGGCAGCCCGACACGCTCCACGCTCAGCGCTCTGCTCCGAGCAGTGGCCAACTCCGCTGCGGCTGCTCCAAACACAAAGAGCTGGTTTAAAAAAAAGTAAAATAATCCCAGGATTTTAACCAAGAATTTTTCCTCAGAGAGGAGCAAACACAGATCTACATGAAACATTTTCCTGATTTACCTGTGAAGTCTTATCTTGAGTATTTGTAAACTCTGAGACACTGATTGCGCAAAGCGGAAAAACCTCATCACCCCAGGCAAGATAACGTGCATGAACACAGCGAGGTTATCTTTGCTGAACACTGAGGTTCAAACCCAGGTCACGGCCCTGCACCACTGATTTGCTGTCAGGAGAGAGTTTCTACAGCCCACAACACTCAGAATTAATAAACTCGAAAGAATCATAAAGAAAAGACTAGATAACAGGATGAGGTGAGAAAGGCAGGACGGGGCAAAGTCCTGCCCAGGATCTTACTTTTTCTGGTGAGAAGTAGTACGGCGTGTGCAGAAGACAGCAACTATCACCACTATCACGATGGTGATCACCCCAACGGACACAATGATGACGAGCAGCATGTTGCTGTCCAAGGGGGACGTAGGGCTTCCGTGGGGACTGTTACTGCCTGCAAGGGTTGGAGCAGGAAGAAAGGATTGCATGGCATTTCGTTGGAAAAGCTTCCCATCAACAAATGCAGAAAGCAGTCAAAACTGGTCCAAAGAACAGTAGTATCGTACAGGTGTCATGTCTTAAATTTCAAGTTCTTGCTTATTTTTTACCATTAGTCAACTGTGTTTCTGTGCAACACCTAAATCTACAAGGTGTCTCATAGATGTACGTCCAGCTGACAGTCCCCAAGAGTTTATGTCTCCCTGGCTCAGACAGTCATCATGAAGGCACTCGATAGGCGAGCGCGGGGCAGAGCTGACCGGGACGCGCCGGGAAGCGCGGCATGGCGGTGCGCATTCCCTTGCACGCTGCAAGCACACAAATCCTGCTGTGTGCAAGATCCTCCTCGGAGTGTTTCTCCTCGGAAACACATCTGATGTAATTTTATGTAAATTGATGAAGATTCAACACATTTGACATGGCAGCGTAACCTCAGGACAAAATTTCCCCGTGCCCGCTGCCAAAGGGAGAAGGAATTAACAGGATTTTCCCCTTCCTTCTCTAGTAATTGCTGAATTAATTTTGCACTTGTGCACTGTGGCAGCCATTTTAAATTCAAGGGGAAGAACTACATTTTAATGCAGGGAACTATTCTCTCCTTGTACCCCACAGAGCAGGCAGGAGGGGTTACCACTTCTCGAATGGGAATGGCTATCATCATACAAAGGCAAAAGTGACCGAAATAGGTGTAATCAGGACTGAAAACAGGCCACTATTTTAAAGTGCAGTATCCCACCCTGCAGTGTAACCACTGCGTTTCACTTGAAAAGCTTTATTAGAACCTACCACCAAGTGGGGGTTTGTAATCTGGCCCGACGTCCACTGGGCGGCTTCCCTTCCCCGACGATCCAGAAGCTGAAAAAGTCGTATCATAATGATAGGTCATAGGAAGCATACACAAATCTATCTCTATCTCCGTATATGCACACTCGTGCACACACACGTACACACTCTTCCATTGCTAAGGTGGTTTTTCGGTGTCTGCAGTCCTGCCCTTTTCCAAGGGGATCACTGCTGCTGCAGGAGGCCCTGGAGCCGCCCCGGCGCCAAGGAGGCCGCCTGCAAGCCGAAATAAACACCCCGCTGCCCTGCTGCTTTCCCTTCCCTGCTTTCAGTAAAATACACTAAGGCAAAATCACCACAAATGCAAAATTACTGATGTAGGGGAAGCGGCCAGCACGATGTCAACAGCGGCCGACCTTTGCTTTTAGGAATTCACCCCGCTTTGCACATTTTTGCACTGCTGCCTGCAAAAAGCCCAAACCACAAAACCCGACACTACTAGTAGTGGACACTACTAGTTTCATAATCAGGAAAAAAGGCTTTTTAGTTAAAAGTCTATGCCAGAAAGTAAAACAGCAGCTAAGGGATGTGTAACACATGGAAATACTGAAGTTAATATCACAGACTGTTAATAGTAATTGGGAAATAAAGACCATTGATAAGAACAGCAAAAAACACCAGCTAAATACTGATTAAATCCCAAGCAGCATCATAAGGAGGAATTTGTTATATGTTTACAATAAGGAAATAGATGCAGTTTAAACCCTGGACATGCTATATTGCAGGCTGATTCTATAGTGAAACAGATACACTGCATTTGCTAGGCTATGGACGCTCACTGCATTCAGCTAAAACAAGTTCTCTGCTTAAAGGACTGGACTAACAATTTTTCAGCAATGATAAATCAAACAATTTTAAATAGCACACAGTTAATACATTTAGATCTGTAAGAGGAGACAATTTGCACCGGAGAGACTTCAAGAACCTCGCTGGAAAGCTCTGTGCACCCTTGAGCCCAGCGCGAGGGAGGGAAAATCACGGAGACGATTCCAAAGGGCCGGCGGGCAGCGCACGCAGGGCTGGGGAGCAGCGGGATCCTGAGCGCGGAAGGAGTTCAGGGAAAGGCTGATGGATGGGAGATGACTGCACGGGCCATGCCCTGCTCCGCTGCTCTGCTGCAGAGCTACTGCCAACCCGACTTAATGTCAGAGCACCCATGTGCTGGCAAGGGGATGCCACAGCCCTCCTGTATTTAGGCTTCTCCAAACATTTACTGAGCGCTCCGCGGTGCTTTGTTAAAAGTGGCCCCATTAAAAAAAAAAAAAGGCAATGTGGCACCTATTAACAAGATTAACAACTAATTAACTGATAAGACTATGAGTTATAATTGCAGAATCATTATTCATAGGGGATGTTTCTATGAGGCACCGCAAAGACCTGTGCTTGGCCAAGCGTAGGGCAGTATCTTCGATAACACTGCGGAAGGGAGCTAAAATAATTGCTGCTAACGTTAAGAGATGACAAGAAATAATTGAGCAGACAGGAAGATACATGAAGGCCACTGCATGGAGCAGCAGGGATTGCCCAGTAAACGCCGGGATAAGGCATGGAGCAGCTCAAATATCTACGCTCGCTCGGGCACATTCGCTGCGGGCATCTACTCACCCAGCCAGGGCAGGGCTCGCACACCTCCCCCTAGGATATTTTTATGCATATATGTATATATTTTATATGTGACAAAATAGAAATCGTACTTAGATGATGAACAAAAATAATGGAAATCAGTAAGGGGGGAAAAAAAGAAAGCATTTTGGAAAGTGGTGGCTTCCAAAGGGTCCTGAGATGTTTGTGGGATCACACAGCCTTGCTCCTATCAAGCCACAGGGGCTATTCTGTGTTCAGAGTGACCCATTTCCCCGGGGGTTATGAAGGTTGTGACTGAGGTTCTCCTCCTCCTTCTGTATCAAGGAACAGTTTAAGTAAAGCTTGCATGAATCTGTCTCATTTTTAGTGCTGTTACCTCCTGTGCAACACAGAGGTATCTGGCCGCTGGACAAAACATTTTATTTTGTGTTCTTTCTAGAACAGATTTACCAGCACTAGGGCTCCTACCCAGCGCACTTGTACCAGGTCTGCACAAACCCCTGAATCCTGACGAGCGCCATCCTCTCCCAAGAGCAGCCGCTGCCCGCGCCACGGAAGCGCGTGGGAGATGCGCGTAGTGCAGGAGGAGGGACACCAAAGCAGGCAGGAGCACGGGGGGCAGGAGGAGGGACACCAAAGCAGGCAGGAGCACAGCCCAGGCACCAAGAGGGCCACGAGGCCGGCGAGCTGATGCTGCCGCAGGTCCGCGTCCAGCCTCCAACCCTTTTCCCGCTGCGTCCTGAAGGACACATTTCCGCACCGTAATGATCCCAGCCCAGCGCAGCTTTCCTGCTCTTCAGCTCGTCCTCTCCTTTGCTGCCTTTAACCCCTTGTCACGATTTACAGCCTCTGTGTGCTCTTATCCCGGAACAAAACTCTCTTGACTTTGAGGTGAGCTTTCACGGTCGATAAATTATACAGGGTTATAAACATTAAAGTAATTGTTACTTAGAGAAACTGTTACTTTAGGGTGATAGGTTAGGTGACAAGATTTAGTTAACTGCTGGAATGAGGTTAGAAGGATAGCAGAGAACAGAGAACAGCAAATTTTAAATAAAATACAGATTTTAGTGTTTCCCTATTCTGCTCCACTTGCAACAGAGAGCTAATGGTGGCAGGACAAGCACCTGCTTCCCAATGACACTCCCCTCTCTCACCTGGTGTCTCCGTTAGGACAGTCTGGATATGAATTTACTCCGCAACAGCCTGAGATCAACAATAATTTGCAGAGGTAGCAAACCCAAAGGTAAGAGCATATTTAATAAATTACTCCTAAGCAGCAGGTTCAAAAGCAAGTTAACACAGCTCATCCTCAGCTCCTTTAGGACCTGTTTAGTTGTATGCCTAAGATGCTTGCCAATGTCCTTTTGAACTCCTCCC
This sequence comes from Tinamus guttatus, assembly GCF_000705375.1. The sequence goes on along the minus strand of NW_010588981.1, from coordinate 85,500 downwards.
CTTAGACTAATTCTTCCGCTTTTTATTGGGCTTGTAGCATATTTGGAAGAAAGCAAAAATACCTCTGGGACATTCACCATATAATTCAATGTAGTAACCTCAGAGCCACCATTTTTCAAGTTAACATTAGCAGCTAATGTTGTATCTTCAGGAGAGACCTGAATCTAAACGAGCTGACATGCAGAATCCAACTTGCAAAAAAAAGCTGTCTAGAGTAGTGATATTTGCCTTTATTACAAAAATAATTACAGATATAGAGCTCACAAAAGAGCACTTATGCTAATTGAATAACTCTTTGATCTCCCACCTCTGTATACTGAGATCTCCCATCCAGCGGTCACGGGGTGGCTGGAATATCACTTAATCCAGATTCATTTTGACAGAATGATTCAGCTCTGGCACAACCTCCTTTGTCCCTTCATGTGACATCTGACTACAGAGATCACTTTATATTCCTAATGCCCCAACCACAAATAGACCTTCCACTATAAAGAGCATTACAGGAACTTGCTCATTTACATTTACAGCGGCAGAAACTCATTTCGTTTTGGCAACGCAACAGCACATGGAAAGGAAAAACAAAACATGAAAAAGAGAGAATCAAAGAGAAAAGGCGGCTATCCGTTTACCTTGATCATTAGGCATTTTATCTGAGGACTCAGCTACTGGGACAAGCGCAGGGAAGGAAAAAAACAAGAGAAAGATCACAAGGCTTGAAGGAGCGACAGACAGAATCTGAAGTCTCACATAAGATAAATACGCTTAGTTAAGATCTCAGTTTTAATCACAAATGCTCGCATAGAAAAAAAAAGATGGTTAGAAAACCTACTCCTAACATTTTGAGGTGATTTTTCATCTCTCCTTAGAGTACATTCACCTCTCCCTCCCTCCCTCCCTCCCTCCCACAATGGGGGATTTTCATCTCCTTTCTGGAGCAGGAGGTTTCCCAGCACGGCACCTTCCTCCCACTGCTCCGGCCACCACCACGGAGCGCTCCTTGATTCAAGAGCTCATGTGAAGACCAGTTCACGCTGGATGGCCCAGGTCACTGAAGCGCCCTTGTTTGCTGGCTGCCAGCTCTAGCTCTGGCCACTTGGAGCCACTTCAGCATGGGCAGATGCCACCCACAACCTAGAACCCTAAAGCAATTAGGAACTAGTTTTCTAGAAAGCACTTTGAGGAGATGGACCCTCAGCATCCATAACTTGTTCACCCTGTGGCCTACCAACAATTTGGAAATGACACATCTGCGCTAACGGCTAGGGAATAATTGCATGTGTATTAACTACATGCAAGAGCAGCCCAACGGAAATGTTCTGCTAATATAACTCTACTTTCCTCCTGTCTGTTTTAAGTGGAAAAATCATGCTACTGGTGTTTTATCCCTACATGGCTTTCATCAGAAAAGGCTGGAGAAGGGATTTGTGCGTTCCTGATACTTTACCTTTTGGAGTTCTGAACTGCACTGCCTCGGACATAGGCCCCATGCCCTTGGAGTTGCGAGCCTGAATTTTGAAATAATAGGGTGTGTCGAGGGTTAATTCTTGTATCTGATGGGTCAGCCTGTTGCCCACGACGGGTTCGATAACCCAATCGTGTATTTCAGCATTCACATCTGTACTGTAGTAAATGATGTATCCTGTTCAAAGGAAAAGAAACAAGAAGAGCAGAACATTTGTGAGATCTAACAGCAAAAGCTCCATCAACTATTAATGATATTTGCACAGCTAAGTGCTCATCTGGAAGTGTATTCTTATTTTTTCAAAGACTAAGGATGGCCTCAGGTATCACGCAGCTTTCCCATCCTAAATTTTAAGCCATTCACAAGAATAAGTTTAAAGAGAAAAAAAGCCATTTGCAATATCAAAGCTATTTCTCACCACTATTCATCCAACT
>NW_010588981.1:70798-83572 GCF_000705375.1 Tinamus guttatus | reverse complement strand
AAAAAACTTGCAAAAAACCCTATAAAGCTACTATTACAAAAACATCTACAAAGTATTAATGCTTAGAGAAAATTGATAACCTTAAGACATAGGAACCTTCTCATGTACAGCTTACTCTTTATTACTTTCTATTACAGAATAAATCAAGTTTTTTAGTTCTCAGCTTATTAATAAAAAAAATCCATAAACTAAAGAGAATCAAAGCAATCTTGCATAGCACAGAGATAAAAGAGGAGCATATGATCTTTTATTACATGTATTGCACATAGGAAGCAAGAGGAAGTAAAAGCTCTGTGACTTCTTGCTATTTAAGGAGCAACACAGGACCCTAGCATAAAATAAGCATTCATTTGTGCACATATAGGGCTGGGTCGTCAGCTTGCTGCATCTTTGGGTAGAAATACATGAGCACAAGCTGATTACATCCATCCTGCCCACATCCAAAGTGGATTAAACCCCTAAAGCCGAGTAATCTAGAGGGGTGCTCTCTGGTGCACGGAATTACATCCCTACCTGGCTTTTCTGGCATTAAACGCATAGAATGGCTTGAGCTGATTTAATATTTCCTCCAGATTTTGGTGGCTCCACCAGAGGGCACTCGGTTCACACGTGCCCAAAAATTCACCAAGGCACCCGTGGCAATTTGAGGTCTGTGACTTGGGGCAGCCAGGCATCCTGAGAGCAAAACCAGATTCTTCAGCTTTATTTTCTCATGCAAAAGCAGACGAACGCCATACATTTCCTCTCAAACAGTATGAATAAATGTGGGACTTTCCTACATGAAATAGAGATTTTTTTACCTGGAAAATCACCTCCTCATGTAATTTTGCTAATGAAGCCAGAGAACTAAGTGCTGATCTCTTGGCACATTTTCTCACGTACACCCCTGATATGAGACAACTAAGGCGATGGGCTCAGCTTCTTAAGAGCATCTACAACCTGGGGCAGCTGTGCCTGCATCTCCCCTGTGTCTGAACAGCCCCATGGAGAACTAACCACCATGTGCTTTAGCCTGCAATCCAATGAAGGCTTCAGTTTCCCCACTCAAACCTTCCTCCAGACACACAGGAAATACCTAGCTGATAATAAACCCACAACTTGCTTTCTAGAGATAACTGAATACCCAGAAAGATGAAAACATCTATAACATTATAGATAGCGACTCTATAATAGAGACACACATTGCTCATACAGAGGAGCTGTTGCCGTGGGAGTAGCTGCTCTTGCTGAGCTGCATCCCGGTATCTCCGCTCCTGGGGCACATGTGGCATGGGAAGAGGAACGTTACTCTTGTTTAAGTAAACCCCCGTTTACTTAAAAGTTTATGGCAGTTATTCAAGGGCAGACTCTCCACCACACGGCCTTTTCAGGGCAATGTGGTTAGTTTCAGCCTCCTGCCTCCAGCCTGGGCTCTTCAGCGGGGACCTGACTGATTCTGCACCGGAGCTGAGCCAGGAGCACGAGCAAAACTCAAACCCTGCACGCTGCATGCCAGCAAAGTCTGCTGCAAGCTCAGAGCCAGGAAAAAGTAAAACAAATTATTTCAAAAAGCCTTCAGAAACAGCAACCCAAATGAACAGAACTCTTCCAGGAAGAGAAATGGTAATTATTATTTTCTCCAAAAAGATTTATCCTACATGAAAGTGATGCAATTAGCAAGCCAGACAAGACTTTACTCCTAATTATTCCGTCAGGGGAGGAATTCTTCAGGCACTAATATGCTGGCTGCAAGCCTCTCGGGGCAGCACGGAGCTGACAACGCTCCCTGGAAGAGAAACTCCCCAATAAAGTCCATGTGCGTCGGATGTGCTGCAGATGCCCTCCTGCAGGCGTGTGCTTGGAGCAGCACAGGCCGAGGAAGACCAGGGCTGCCGAAACACCCAACTTCCCTCCACACTGCAGGTCAGGCACCAGCTTCGCACTGCACTTATGTTCATATCTTAATACGTTTTCATTAGGTACAGAAGCAAATAATTCATCTGAGCTACCTAGAAAGATCACAGAACTCTTGGATGGCTGGAGGATAAAGAAAGCACGGTACATCTTCACATCTGTATGTGGATTGTACTTTGCTGTAAATCGTTATATGGTTATATGGATGCCTTTAGGACTCATGCAAACTGCACCTGTGATTTTGCCGTTGGCTTCGGATGGAGGCTGCCAGTTGACAATTATTGTCCGAGGTTTCCCCTCTTTGCTCACCACAGTCACGTCTTTAGGAGGAGAAGTAGGAGCTACAAATAAACAGAAAACAGACTGTCATGTTGCACAGTTTCTCTGGGTACACGAAAATAATCAGCATTTCTGCTCTTTGTATGTTTTACCATTGCAAGAAAGCCACGTTCAAGAATAAAAATTCCGAACATTCATCTTCAGGTAAAGCCACCATCACGGTGGAGTGACTTGCTCCATAAACCTGGCAGCGCCAGCTGCTGCACAGTATTTCCTTTCCATAACCTACCTGTTTCCACAGCGTTTCTGTCAACAGATGCTGCGATTCATGACTGAATGAACCCCAAAACTGCTGCCTTTGCCCAACTCAAAGAGGTTTGGGGTTAATCTCTCCCACCCTGCATTAGTTTGGTCATCAGGAATTTCCATTAACTTGTGACATACTTCCTACATGCCCAGGCAGCTGAAGCATCTCCGTATTCTGAGGTCTGTGGTGGGACCAACACCTAATAATGCCGATTTTCCTCTCAAATGTGAACCACCAACACCTGTGGGAGTTTAGAACCACAGTGAATCACTGCTGATTTACTTCACTGATGCCCTGGGCACGCTTTGCAAGGACATCGGCACCACAGGAGCATGTGAAACGGAGGAATATTTGCTGCACACAACGGTGCAACTTCCCGCTCGCTCTACTGGCAGCCCAAGGAGTGAACTGTCCTGCCCCATGCCCCGAAAATTGCCCAGGCGGCAGCAGCAACAGCCCGAAACCTGAGACCTCTCCTCCCGGGAGCTGAAACATCCAGCTGGGGCCCAGATTAATGCCATTTCAAATGCAGCATCTCCGAAGGTGCATTAGCCAGCTACGCTCTGGGCCTCCACATTATGAAAAACATGAGACTTCCAATTAGGTAACTTTTAGCAGAGCAAATCTGCCCTGGATATTTAATACTGTAACAGTAATATTTAGAGCTTGCACGATGCCTTCCACATTTGAAGAGCTTTGTGTCTGCTGCCTATTAGGAATTAATCCTTCCGTCTTCTGCGGCAGCCAATCATTCTCCATCTGCAGAACATAGCGAGGGACCAGGGATGGCGAAAGCAAAGGGCCAAAACGAGCATGGCTGTTATCCAAAACTCTTAAGCTCAGCAGAAACGAGCCCAAGCAAAGCCTGCTTCGAGGCCCTACAGGAAGGTATGGGGGAAAAAAAAATCAGACAAAAATAAAGCCCCTCCAAAGATGACAGACCAACACTGGAACCAGTAGCCTGCATTCTGCTTCAGTATTCTCTGAGAAGCCAGTCCTATACTCACTCAGCTGCTAGTCATGAGTATTCAAAAATAATGAGTCACACGCTCAGGAATTCGGCGAGTAATATAAATCACAAGATCTGTTAGGAGAAAATAAATGTAGCCTTTTTCATTGTCAGTTCCCAGGCTTTTAGGTCATCTTTTCAAGTGTTTCTCTGCAACAACATAGACTAGAATATGCTTTCTCTTTGAAGAGAAGACACAAACCTCCATGGACAACCCTCACCCAATTTTTTTTTTTGTTTGAATATCTCTTTTCAGGACCTTTTTTTGTGCAACTTGTACAGCCCCCGTCCTTACTGTAGAGCTATGGGGAGAACTGTGTGTGCGGCAGCAAAGAGCCCCAAAGGAGGGTTTTAGCAGAGCCGCTGCGAGGGACGGGGCTGCGGCGGCAGCGGCTGCCTCCGTCGGGATCGCGGCGGGGCCGCGGAATTCCTGGGGACAAAGCAGGCACCTCTGGGAAGGCACATGAATGGGATTCCCACCAAGACCTTAGGCAATGATTTCAAAAGCAGCTGAAGCTCACTCAGGCTGCAGGGGACTTCGAAGCAGGTTAGGAGCGTTTTGATTTTACCATAGTTTAACCCAGTTCTGGCTTTTTTCCTCCTTGCACTACAGGATCTGGATGACCCAACCAATGCTTTGCAGTCCTGATTTTTTTGTAGTATTTTCAACCAGTGTCAGAACTATATGGCACTTTGGATAGGCTTTCTTTGTGAACCCACACTTCACATCAAACCATAAACACAATAAGCAATAAATTTAACCCCAAAAGGAATCAAAGGAGCCATCAAGGACCAGGTCCGGCAGAGGAAACCTCCTGCAATCCCCCATAGGCTATGGGCCTCCCAAGCTGTCTTATTACAAAACAATTTTCAAAATTACCTCCAGTTTTAACTACCATTGGCTAAATTCTGTTCTTTGTACTTGCTCTTGACGTGCTGCATGTGAGATGTCCCCAAAGGCTGCTGCTTTGGTCGCTCCCACCCAGGAACCACAGAGGATTATTGACCACTTCTCTGTAATTTGACACAATCATAGAATCATAGAATCCTTAAGGTTAGAAGGGACCTCTAGAGGTCATCTAGTCCAACCCCCTGCACACGCAGGGTCACCTAGAGCACGTGGCACAGGACTGCGTCCAAGCGGGTTTTGAAGATCTCCAGAGAAGGAGACTCCACACCCTCTCTGGGCAGCCTGTTCCAGTGCTCTGGCCCCCTCACTGTCAAGAAATTTTTCCTTAAGTTCCTGCGGAACTTTTGGTGTTTCAGTTTGTGGCCATGACCTCTAGTTTTGTCTGTGGCCACCAGCGAAAAGAGGCCAGCACCATCCTCCTCACTGCCTCCCTTGAGGTACTAATAGACCCTGATTCTAAACACAATCCTGCCTTTGAAACGGGAAGTGCACTGTTGCTCTTTAATCGGGACTTCTGACTAAATTCTAAAGCCAAAACCCAGCAAGGATTCATCAACGTAATCAACCCGAACACTGCAGGGCCTCCAGGGCAGAGCGGGGCGCACGGGCAGCCCGTACCGTACTCGAAGGTGGTCCCGTGCGCCGTCATGCTCCACGTGCTCGACCTCCGCCCCTTGGTCACCATCACCGAGAACTCGTACAGGGTGTTTGGCTTCAGCCCCGTCACTAGATAGCTCAGAGTGGTTGCATTTGCAGTCTGAAAGCAAAGCAGAGCGTCAGTAACTCCTGGAAAACATCAAGTCACCAGCTCGCAGACACCTTTGCCTCGGGCAAGCAGTTAAAACATTTTTACATTGCTAGATTTTGACAACCAGCATCATTAATTCTCTTTTTTTTCTTTGTTTTCTTGTGCAAATTCATTAATCAAATAGTCATGTAGCAGTTGTTTTGTCCTAAACGAGAAAATTATTTCTGCAGTCAGCAAGAGCATTTAATAACAGACAATTATAAATCATTAAGAAAAAAGCAATATAATGTCCAGGGCACACTTGTTCTGCAGCAGGCGGAATCACTGGCTGATTGGGCTTTGCGTGTGGGTTAATTTACAGCATTTCATTAGATCATCTAGCCAAGGAAAGCAAGAAAGCCCCGCTAACAATAAATGCCCTTCTTGAAACCCTTCCTGCAAAATTCATGTTAGCAATTCCAGTGAATTTTAAACACACTTTTGAGGAAAAAAAAAAAATCAACTGACGATGTAGGTGCTCAGACATGAAGAAATTGCAGCTTCATTAGTACATAGCTTTTTTTCAGAAAAAAAATATTATCTACGAACATGCTTCAACTTCACAGGGTTCCCAGCAGGATTCAGACAACTCAATCACTTAAATACAACTTTTTTACCTTTAGGCTAATACAAAAAAGCAAGGTTATCTACATATATCTCTATTTCTTGCCTAGACCTACAGCTATCTAAGGATTAGTCATTTCAGTACTTGCCAGGGTCACATAACAACTCTATTCAGAAATAACTATTTCCTTCAAAAACCCACTGCTTCCAGCTAATTCTGCTTCATGGAAAAGAATCTATAATAAATTTACATCACTTCAAGACCCTCAATCCACTCTAATACAGTCCAAATAAGAAAGGACCAACTTCTGCAGAGAAAACTCTCGTTTCTCGAGTGTAAAATGACAGCTTTTTAGTTACGCCAGCTGAAAACTCTGTTCACCAAGGGAAACTCTGATTTGTACCGAGGATTTTGCATGTTCGCAGACGTGCATTTAGCCAGACAGACTCCACGATGGGGGCACAGACAATAAAAAAGACACAGGAAATATAAATAGTACTGAATCCTCCAGTACCTTTAAACCTTTAGTGGCTACCAACTAAACAACAAAACCTGACCAAACACAAGCTCCCTATGCTTCCATGAAGCCAGGAGAGCTTTTCACAGCTCCCAGGGGGCCAAGCAGGATTTTCTGAAGGCTCTTTGCAGTCTCAGGGACATCAGGAATAACAGGGGCATCAGGGAAGTTAAGAACAATCTGTCCCGGACAATTATTTAATAACCAGTCAAAAGAAGAAATCCGTTCCTACCATCTTACATTAAAGTGACTTACCCTGGAAAGGGCATTTCTTCTTCCCTCGTTACGTGTACCACTTGCTGTCTATAAGATTGCAGCATGCCCCATGACACTAAGCCCTGGGCACCTAAACAGGATTAATCTTCATAAATATGACCCTGCAAAATTTGTTTTCTTTCATATGACTCTAGAAGAGTTGCATGCACTTTTAATACTCCAGCTGGTGCTGGAGAGCACAGCTCATAAATTGCAGGTGTTCTGTGGGCAGCAGACCCTGCTCCAGCAGTAAGGGTTTGGAACACTGCTTTCTGATCCATGCTGGTGAAACCGCACGGTCCAAAGCGGGACAGACTATTTTAGCTGTAGGAACCACCTCCCATATGTCCCTATGTTTATACGCTTCAGACTGATGCATCTTCTACACAAATCTGAGAAAATCAGCCTCCTCAAGGAAGACTCTCTGAACCTGGATTTGAAACAGGCAGCCCTTGCTTTAATATCAGCATAGGGAACAGGTCCGAATGCAGAAAATGATGAATAGACTGTATCAACCTCTAGCTTCCTGAGGACAGCGATGGATGCAACAACCCCCCGCCGGACACCAGGGAATGGACACAAAGATAATATCTCGGTGGCGCCTGGGGAAGGGAGCAGCTCCGGGGCCGCCGGGTGAACCGCCCCGAGACGCGTGCTGATGGGCAGCACAAACAGCACGCGGGCTCGGACCTAATAAAGCCAACGGACAATTAATAACGTTAATTGATCGTTTAATAAAGTGACTGAAATGAAGTTGGGCAAGAGGAGAGCTCTCCAGACACCACAGGGTAAAATGGTTATTAGAGCAAGTGTTTTCACACTTAGGCCCTGTCAGGCAAATGCTTTTTACCACAAATAATTCTGAGCTGTATTCTATCATTATATATTATTTTTGGTCCACAATAAAGCCCCGTTGACCGCTGGCCCCTAGTGCCGAGAGCCGTGGGAGCGTTCCACGGAGCAGGCTTTGCTCGAGCTCTCAGCTAATGAAGCTGCAGCGTTTTATAAATCACTCCCGGGACATCCCTTGCACATGGCTCAGGAATGCGGGTTCATAAATAACCTGCATTTAGAGAAGGCACGCGCATACGGACGGCTTTTCGTTTCAACAGGGAAAATACAACAATGCTGGTCTGTAACCAGACCGCTCCGGTCTGGGTGTAAAGCGAGCTCCACTAGCTGGGGATTTCAATAACCTTTTCCTTCAAATGCAAAATTTACAGTGAGTATTTTTGAGCTCTCTGGGTAACTGTTAACAGCAGAAAAGACAACTGGCCAAAGAAAAGGCCCAAATGAAAAAACCTACCCCCGAACCTCGTCTCCAAATCAAACAGTAGCTGTGAGTGTAGGAAGCAGAGGAGATGGTAAAGGAAGCGTCACCTATTCTTCCTAAAGGAAAGAATATTCCTATGTCATCTAACTTCCTAAAGGAAAGCTTCCCCATCAGCTTGGGGTGAACAGAAAAGCCTGGAGAAAGGAAAACAGCCTAAAATCATAGGAGCTTTTCCAGGTGGAGGGTGTGTGTGACTCGCCCCACACACTCAGGCTCCTGCTGATGGTGGAGAAGCCACGGGTAGCACAGGGCTGAGGTGGGTCGCTGTGTCCATGGTGGGAAGTTACCCGGGAAGCGTCTTCCTCCCCTGCTTCCACGCGTGCAGCTCAGCCTCTCCCACTCGCACGCCAAAGCGACCAAAGAGGGACCACTTCCACCCAAGCCACGGGAGCCTCTGTGGTGACGACGTGACCGAAGGCTGGAGACACAAACAAGGCTCCCCTGCCTTCCAGCCAACCACCTTCGCTCTCAATGTCCACCTCACCCTCATGGAACACGAATCTGCTCCCTCAAACACTCGGGCTGCATTATCGCCGTTGAAACTCCAATACCTTGTACTTTGTGTTTGCAGGAATATTAGTTTTCCAGCGAACCGTGTAGTAGCGAGCGTCCGTGATCTTCTGGTTCTTCGGCAGAGAGTTGTCTGCCCAATTGATCCTGATGGTGTCGTGACTCAGGATGGAAGCCTGAACTCCCACCGGAGGCATCATGGGAGACGGATCTGGCACTGGAGTGTATGGAGCATTAATAACAAACAAATCAACTTCGGAAGTGTCTAGGGAATTGATGGGTAAAAAGTTGTGTATTATAATTAAAAAGGGGGAAGGTGGCATTTTAATGTAAACAAAAACAAAAAAGGGGAAATGCAGGGTAATTCAATGAAATGAAAGGTGAGAAATGGAGAAAAAGAGAGAAAAGGCAGAGTTAATAGGTGACATAAGACTGGCTAATAAAATTGCTCTTGCACTGCATTCCCTTCTTAAGACAATGGTTTTATATATATATATATATGCTTATATATATGCTTGTATAAGGCATATGCACATATATATAGCATATATATTATGCCATAAATTTTGCCACCTCATGTTGTTAGTGTTCAGCCATGACCTAAGAAACCAAATCTACCCCCAGGATAATACAGTGATTTTAACTTTGACTTTATTTGCCTCAAAATTGACTCATTTTCCAGAAAATAATAAGGAAAAAGAGATGGACTTGTTCTAGATGGGCAAATATCCTTCACAAGAGAGTACAGGGAGCTCTCATTGTCTTTTAAAGAAGGCTAACAACAACCACGTTTCATGCAGCAACTGAAGCAACTGGAATTCCAGTGCCCTCTAGAAACCTCTCTGAATTCCTGGTCTTCAGAAAATTAAGACCTTTGGAAGTGCTAAAATCTGAACAACCATCTCTGAAGCAGAACACAACGTCACCAGAGGAGCAGGCGGCATGAGGAGCCAGAGCAGAGCAGTAGCTCGCTTGTGAGCGAATTTCTCTGTTTAAAGTCTAAGATAACATTGAGTTTTTTAATTAATGCATTACAAGATAAGCAAGGCCTTCAGTTATCTTTTTTAACCTGGTGATTGCAGACTGAGAATTACACACGGGGAACACAGGCATAACAACTTAAAAATCTCAATGTGAAAGACAAAATCTAACCTGGCATTAAAAGAAACTTCTAATGCCTTTAGAACTGCGCTCCTATGATCTGTGTTAAGTTAGAATAACTTTTTGAATAATATGAACATCTGTGAGTTGTTAAAGAGCAAAATTTGTAATTTAACAATAAAATTAATTTTAGGTGGTTTAATAAATGGAGGAACCATGCAACGCAATCACGGAAACAGTAAGGCCAATCAGTTAAATGAATGAAGAGCACTTGACAACCCTGGAACACAGCGCTCTTGTGTTACACATCATCACATTCCAGCTGCTGTGCAGAACGCGGGGCGACGGTTTTCAGCTGGGCAGAAAAGCACCTTTGAGAGCAGCCCCGCGCCCCTACCTGAGTGCGGCCTGGTCACGGCGCTCTCGTAGAGTGGGATTCCTTCCCCCACGTTGTTGAACGCCTTCAGAGTGATGACGTAGTGTGAGCTGGGGTCTGAGGGGAGAAAAATTCACACGTCTTTTTCGTGCAAACCTTTTTTCTTTTTGATTCTGCAGGTTCCCTGCTTCATTCACACTAAAAGAAGGCATGTACAGAGCCCACTCCTTTCAGATTTAGTCTAGGTATTTAGAGTACTTCAACTGAAAAATGAACTGAAGTAAAAGTCTCAAATCAAAATGCATTAATGCATTAACCTTCAAGATCAGTGAATTTAGTTTTGTTCTTTTTTTTTTTCTCCATTTTTTTCCCTTCATTTCCCTACCTGTTCCTTTATCAACAGAAAAGTGAGTTTAATTTAAATTTCACCATTTGGAGTCTCAGTATCTTCCCATCTTTACAATGTAAAAGATCCTCCTAAAAGAGGCAACTGTAGTTGTATTTATTCACGACTCCATAACTAGAAAGCAGCACTGTAAATGAGACACGAAACGGCGGCGCTGATGCCAACTCCTCGGCCTTACCCAGGTTCTCGATGGTGTAATATCTCTGCTTGTAGTCCACCTTGATGGTCTGCGCGTGGGGGCTGCCGATGCCGTACCCGATGGCATATCCTCTCACCACAATGTTCTGGTTTTCGGGTGGTGTCCAGCTCACCACGATACTGGTGACAAGCGGGCGGACATGCAGGGAACTTGGAACTTCAGGAACCCGCGTTTCTGATAAAGAAAGTGATGAGTTTCAAGGGTAAAAAAGTAAGGTAACTTGAGCGCAACAAAACCCATCAAATGGATTTCTGAAACAGGTACGGTCCATTCAGAACCACCATACACATCTGGGCAGATCCAAAGAGACCTACCACAACATAACACGGCTATACTTTAAAAAATGGCACTTTACTTTCTCATTTTCCAATTGCATTTAGACAGATTCTGGGAGAAGTCCCATTCGGTAAGAGTCAGGCTGCCATTTGACCACTATGGAAAGTCATTTTTTTCACATTTTCTATTATTATTGCTAACCTCTACATTGGAAAACTAGGATGTTAACAAGGTTCTGTATAACATGTATCAGGAACCTATGGTTCTGGAGAAGGTTTATCTATCGTTGGAAGAAGGTATGGTCTACACTGCTCTACTAGCACTGAAAATATGATCTTAAGTGGCAAAAGACCAATGACCATTAGTCAAAAGCCCTCTTGTCTCTTTACTCTTTCCTTTAGAAGGAAAACAGAAGCAAGTACAGAAAAAGTCTTTTAACAAAGTGTGGTACTAATGAAATGTAGTGGTAGAATTGCAAGAATCTATGGACATCAGCTGCACTTTCCATGGTTTCCTTCCATGGCATCTCCCCGATGTTCAACACGGATCACACACAGACTCGTGACTCCGCAAGCCCATGCTGTGGACAACAGAGCTATGTCGAGTTTATCACTGCATGGTGTCTTTGGGTATCGCATCGCCAGCCTCAGCTCTCTGAGGTGGTTACGCAGTGGTTACACGCTGGGTACTACATCGCACATAACCACGAGTTCACTTCCCTCAAAGGAAACAGTCCTGCTTGTAGCAAGAATTCTGTAGTGTGCAAGCACCCACATGATCAAGAGGATGTGATTTTTATTGTAACATGAAAATTGAGCTATTATTATTACACAAATCTTATATATTATTATATAAATATTGAGTCACAGATATGCCCACTCATAATTGGGCATTTCTTCCCAGAAACAGACAAAAAACTCCCAGCACTGCAAAGCAAAAGAGGAGGGCGTATTTTACAGCCCTGCTGTTGGCTTAGCGGGAGCCTCGTCGCGCACGGTCTTACCGTCGAGGTCGCTCTCGAAGGTTTCTGCTGACACCCAGTCCGTGGGCGGCCCGGTGCCGTTCACGGTCAGCGCGGCCACGCGGAAGCTGTACTCCGTGCCGCGCTCCAGACCTAGTACCGGAGCCGAGATATCAGCGCAGGGACCCAGGAATCCCGGCTCTTCCACAAAATACTTATTCCCACTGAGATATAACCTGGCGCTGACGTCTCTGCAGTGCAAACCCCACAGAGCCCTGCACAGCCGCACGGCTCCCACGGAAGCCGACGCTAATTGCGGTGCAGGGCCGAGCCGGGCCCGAGGCGCCTGGGGCTGTGACACGAGGCAGAGCCACCAGCGAGGTCACCAGAGGACACCACAAGGTATCGTTTGTGGCCTCGGCAACCAGACTTTACTTTTCAGGCTATTAATTAGTTTTCATTTCAGAACCACTCACACCTGCAACCAAGCACAGGTTTATCGGATTGCCAACAAGTGACCAGAACGTGTAAAGAGTTAGTTGTTGCTATGCAAGAGCACACAAGCAATAACTAAAGCAACATAAAAATGCACTCAAAAATGGGATACACACAACTTCTTTAAAAGGCTATTTTTCTGGCAAAAAATCATCCAGTCACACTGGTTTCTTTATTATGCTTCACCCTACTCCTGCTTCCAGACTTTGGGCAAAGAGGGGGAGTTCGAGGCCAGCTCCTCCTCATGCCCCAATGCCTTTATGTAGCGAAGGTTTAAAAGCACTTCTCCAATTCACTTGGCAAATCAATGGCACAATCTGGGCTAGCAAACAGATCACTAGACTTCAGTTTAGTGCAGACAGCTAGACTGGCCAGCCATCAAGAACAGAGCGCCACTCATTTTAAATGTTTTCACTTCTTCTTCCAAAATAAGTACCCTAGATAAGCATGTCTCTGAGTCTGAGGCCACAGAAAGCAACTAAAACAGAGGTATTTTGATAAACACTTGCAAATATTAGCTGACCTTCGATGAGCTGCGAAAGCTGCGTCCCGCCAATGCTCTCCGTCACGTGGCTCTTCCGCGACACTCTGCGTG
>NW_010588981.1:52618-66260 GCF_000705375.1 Tinamus guttatus | reverse complement strand
TTCGGTACCTGCTCGCTGTCCTGGCCCTTCTCCATGTAGTAGAGCTTATAGTTCTGGATCTCTCCGTTGCCAGAGAGCGGCGTTTCCCATGTGACGGTGACCGAGGTGGGGGAGCCGGCGTAGGCACGGATGTTGGGAGCTGGCCCAGGAAGCTGAACTGAAACGCAAGCACAAAAGCACGCGGGTCACCCAGCCTAACCACGACTTGTGGGTGCCTAAATACCCTGCGGCCAGCGTTCACACGTCAGCACTACACACGGATGCATGCGGGGGGAAAAGGTGGCCCCGAACTTCCAAAAGGGGACAGCGACTCCCCGGGGCAGACTTTTGTCTGCACCTCAATGATCCTAACAGAACATGAAGAGTGCATCTTGTTAAAGCTAAGTTTAAGCTTGGTGGTATTTTATTTTTATTTTTTGGATTTTATTCTAAAATAATAGCTAAATAAGCCTGCTAGTGACGTCTACAAGGGGGCTACTGGTGAAGAGCATCAACTTACTGTGGAAAAAAAAGGACACCAATGGCAGGGGGAAAAAAAAAAAAGAAAATCTATCACAAAACGTATCACAAAGACAAGAATTAGCAGCATCACTTACCCTCAGGCTGAGTGGCCACCTTCAGAGGGACCGAGCTCTCCCCAGGGCCGTGCCTGTTTTGAGCCACCACCCTGAAGACATAAACTGTTTCAGGCATCAGGTTTTGGATGGTCACCTGCGTCTCTCCAGGACGACTTGTGTTTTCCACTCGTTCCCTTTAGGAAACCAAAAGGTTTGGACATGGAAACAACCCTTGATTAGTAAGAGGACTTGGAGGAGGGGGATAAAAGAGTAGTTGATTTTGGAACAAATCTAATGTGTACCCTGTTTGAATGGATCTAATGTGTTAATGATGTGCTTAATTGCACCCTGCCAATTATAGAGTATTGATAACCTGCCAAAACTGCTCGGTTTGCAAATGATTTTTGTTTCTGGTCTTGCAACTTTGCTTTGAAAAAATACACACTAAAGATGGAAGCAGTTCCTCTGCTCTTCTTGCCACACATACAATAACTCACAGAGACAGCTTACCCCGCTACCCCGAAGCCACAAGAAAGAAACATTTCAGAACTGTATACGCTGTCTGGCTCAACTTAAAGCATTTTTTGTTAATACTGCGGGGCTCCCTTTTGTACAGTTTTCAAAGAAGCTGCTTTATGATTCCCCTTTTCGAAAGCGAAAGCCCAGTCTTCAGCTGTGCTTCAGGGCCCCTGAGCGTTCCTTACTGCGCTCAACACTGGGATGAAGATTAAGACATTAATTAACTACCTCCAGGCTTTACGTGCAACACCCTGATTTTGGCACGGGAATGGGGCACAGGGCTGCATGGGGGAACTGCCATCCACCATCTCCCTTGTCAACGCACTGGCTTTAAAACACTGCAGGAACTGTGCTCGTTCCTACGTTACGGCGAATTCACACCCAGAGGGAGGCAATATGTTACCTGTGACTAGAAATCCGTTTAAAACACTTGTCCAGAACAGGTCCCATTGTGGAAGTTGAGCTAAAACGGCACCCTATAAGTAACTTAATTTGTTTCAACTGTTTCAACTTTCCCCTTTGAATGCACAACACTCCTATTCTGAATTATATATAACACATATATCTTTATATATAGGTCCTGAATATCTTCAAAGATTTATCTTCTTCTGATATATATATTATATAGAAAAGATGCTGACAGAGATGCAAAAGACCCGCTGCAGAAGCATCATGCTCACTACAGAACACAACTGGCTTCCAGGGGAAAAAGATCAGGTAGTTCCCGACACCATCTTTTCCAGTTATCGCCAGTTCAATCCGTTTATTTGGAGCTGTGTTTTTGGCTGGCCGGTTTCCTTTAAGATGCATCGCAGCTCTAATAACGGGTTTCTGAAAACCCAGAGCAAGAGCCAGCTGATCCACAGCTGTGGAACAACATCCTTCTCTCATTGACATGCAAAATATTTTATACTGTGAGCGTAAAGGCACTCACTGATTTCATCTAGGGGAGAAAAACATAGCAATATGAGGTCGTTAATTAAAATTACAAATAAAACCCTGAATTATTTTAATGGAAAGACAACATTCATCAAAAGCTGCATAGAAGCGTCAAAGCGGGGCAATTTTCAGTAATAACTGGGAGCTCTGCCTTCCATCCCAACAGTACCTTAAAGATACATTGAGATTAATCTAATTAAGTGCCACATAAACCTCGTGTTTATGCTCTTTCTAGGGAGCTGCGAGCAGCGCGGGGAGCCCGGCAGGCTGGGTAGGTGCAGCGGGTAGTGTCAGATGCTCCATGTGAAGAGTTCTGCCCCCGCCACAATGTTACAGCTCTTCTCGCACCTTCCAGCTTAAACCCCAATTAAAAAGCTCTGTAACTACTGATAAGGCTTCCAAGAGCTATCAGGTGCTTCTGGGATACGGAGCTTGAAAACAGAGACAAGTGTTCACCTGGAAACCGGCACTTTTAACTCATACTCATAGGCAAGAAACCTCTGGGGAAGGAAGGACCGCAGAGCAAAGCGCATTGGTGTCAGCCGGGCAGCTCCCGCTTGGGCTGCTGCGCATCCAGTCCGGCGCGTTGGGAGCAGGACTGACAGCACTGAACACGATTTTCTGTGTGAGGCACATCATGCTGACCTGTGGCTTTAACATTGCTTGAATAGGTCATGCACATAGAATGCTTAAGGTTGGAAGGGACCTCTAGAGGTCATCTAGTCCAACCCCCTGCACATGCAGGGTCACCTAGAGCACGTGGCACAGGACTGTGTCCAAGCGGGTTTTGAAGATCTCCGAAGAAGGAGACTCCACAACCTCTCTGGGCAGCCTGTTCCAGTGCTCTGGCACCCTCACTGTCAAGAATTTTTTCCTTAAGTTCCTGTGGAACTTTTGATGCTTCAGTTTGTGGCCATTTCCTCTAGTTCTGTTGATGGCCACCACTGAAAAGAGGCCAGCACCATCCTCCTCACTGCCTCCCTTGAGGTACTTCTAGACACTGCTCAGGTCCCCTCTCAGCCTTCTCTTCTCCAGGCTGAACAGGCCCAGCTCCCTCAGCCTCTCCTCATAGGGCAGATGTTCCAGGCCCCTGATCATCCTTGTGGCCCTGTGCTGGACTCTCTCCAGCAGCTCCACATCCCTCTTGTACTGTGGAGCCCAGAACTGGACACAATACTCCAGATGTGGACATCATTTACCATCTCATACCAGTTCTCTTAGTTATTTCGCTCCTCCTTTTTTTTTTGTCTTAAAAGACTTGAAGCTCTTTGAAGCCCTCAGGCCTGCATGGTCCTCCCAAGGTTGACAGAACTAACACTTTCAGACACTTCTCAGTGGAGCTGTCTCAAATTTGGAATATAGAACAAATGGATGAAGGTACCAATATGGCAATCTGATCTATACTGTGTACCTATGCTATTTGCTATCAGATTTCTTAAATTCTTCTAGATTATGACAGAAAACCCACGGGATGTTTCCCAGTCACTAAAAGGGTGTCTCTAATATTTAACAAGTTCTAAGTGCAAAGCATAGGAGCACTTGCCATGTTTCTGTGTGCATCTCCTTCCCCAAACAAATACAACTATAATGAATGTAAGGGGGTAGGGGACCAAGTCGCTGCTGGGACCAAAACCTGGCCAGCTGCCCACCTTGTGTGCCAGGGAGACGAGAATGCAATTCCCAATATAAAAATGGCTGTGCAAGGCCTTTTGGGATGTATTAACAGATATAGGAACACCCAGCTAAGCCACTCTGCGTTGCCCAAGTTGTCTTCTTCCTTCATTTTTCTAAAAGCCCAGTTAAAAGGTAAGTAAATCAAGTTTTGATTTACTAGTTTGATCATTGCCCAAATGCAGGTAAAGAAGAAACACCACTTTGGTTACTAAAAGGATCCAGTAATGATGGCAACAGAGGTGAGACATGTAGGCAAAAATGCTGCAGTATGAGGAGATGATACATGTGCACTTATGGCCACAGCAAATATATATGATCATGTTTTATTCAAGGCTTCCAGAGTACCATTCAGGTAGTGTTTTATAACGCCAGGAAAGAAAGGATAGTTGCATATTCAAACTCCACTTTGAAATTTTTGGACTTCTGATTGCTTGGTTATATATGGTATCTTTAACTATAATAACTATTCCTCAAGACCAAGCAACTAGCCGAAAAGCACCATTTAATGTCCAAAAGCTAGACATAATAGACTGATTAATCATTTGTCTCTTTTCTTACACGATTATTTACTGCTCCTGTGCCTTGAAATTTTAAGTAAAAAAATATTTATTTCATCTCTACATAATCAGTCACCTGTGTTTCTGTGACCTTTCCTTAAAAGAATTTGTTTACAGACTAAAGAGCAACTGAAAACCAAGCCCCCATGCACACAGACACCCCCTTTCCTGCAAGCTAACCCAAGAAGCCAGACAAGAAGAGGGAATTTTAGCCTCTTCAGTGCAAGGGTAGGTAGTTTATTGATTGCACAGGAATCGCTTTAGCCTGGGTATTACTAAGAGTCATCAGAGAAATTCAGTGGATGCCTCCTGCTCATCAGGCTTTTGCCAGCTTTCCTCGTAGGAGTCTAGAAATAAGGAAGCAGACACTATGAGAGGGCCAAAGCAAAACTACATTCTATCTTCACCTGTGATTTACCATGTCGGCTTCTGCCTCTTTCAAAAACCAGCTGGGTTTGGGGAGGCAGGAGAAGCCAGTGCCCCTTCAGATAGGTCCAGCCCCTGTCACGTTTCAGTGGTGTGTGAGCAGGAGGGCACTGCTCCATCCCCAGCAGCACGTGTGTCACCTGGCAGCAGTTTTCGTGCCCATGGTAAATGGCATTTATGGGTGTCAGGATTCCTGAAGAGCTCTTAATCCTCTGAACGCTCTTGGTTCCTAAGCAGTCTGCTGAAAGTAGGCAGCAACAGTTTGCAGGCCATCAGAACGTCGCACACATAGTGCCTGCAAGGAGGTTTTTAGAGCAAGCTATTTAAGCCTGCTCTTAAAGAATATTTTCTATGAATCAGGCACATAAGTGATTAATATAAGCGAATGGAGAAACTAAGAATTGATTTCCACTCATCATTTGCGGGAAGGGGGTGGCAGGAGGGAAGGAAACACAGCCGCCCCTCAGGCTCTGCAGCCCTTATGATTTGGTGCACTAAAGGCTAAAGTTTTACAGCCCTCCTATGCAAATCCATCAGGAAAAGAGTCTGTGAAGGAGGACACACATTTTCTAGGTATAGCTCATTACCTGTTTATACCTTCCTTGGTGTAGAAGATTGAGTAGGTAAGGTTGTCTCCTTGAGGGTCTGATGCAGGTGTCCGCCACGTCAGCCGGATGAAGCGCGTGGAGACGAGGGTGGCCACAACATCCCGCGGCGCTGAAGGCAACGGTCCCGTTGTGGCTGGTGCTAGATGGTCATTAGTGGCACTGGTCAGTGAAGTGGGAGGTAATGTTGGGATGGCAACATCTTGTCATGTGCAAACATTGGGGATTATGAAGGGCAAACACCACCACGGTTTTAAAAAAAGAAAACAGGGAAAAAAAACAAAAGAAATAAAACCACGATGGGAAACAAAACAAAATGAACACACAAAAAAGGCCATTAAACTGAAGGCTGACATGCAGGCAAAGGTAACTACTGAAAACTAATGGGAGATATTAAAGGACACGTCACTGCAGAGCAAGCAGACCAAGGCTCCACTGTAATGGAAGTGGCAAGGGGGAGGGAAGGGTGGAACTGAGGATAAGAGATGCCCTCCTAAGAGGACACAGCAGCGGCAAGCAAAGCTTTCATTTCTTTGTAGACCACAAGGGATAGCAAACATTTACAAATAAAAACTTGCACTGTTTTCTTTTTTTTTTTTTCAAAATCAACTTCACTACCATGCAGGAGTATTTTATACTATTCTCGATCATGAAAAAGGACAGATAGAGCATTCGACACTCGTTAAAGGAGTGCGAATGCCTCCAGGTTGTGCAACTGCAAACCGAAGCCGGTTCCCACCGTAACTGCTTGGGGCCTGCTGCTGCCCACGCTGGGACACGCTGACAACCACTATGCACTGCAGGAAATACAGGCTCTCCCCTAATTTCCACCAACGTCAGTGTTTTCTTCCCATCCGTGTTCTTCCTCCCTCTCATACACATTTTAAGAACAGGCATTTCAAGCTCTTGCTTCACGGTGCACAAAGACCTCGCAGGCTTTTTTGTGGCGTTAAGTCACGTGTGTCGTCCTGTGTGACTGTTTTAGAGTTCGGCTACATCTCTGGGCTTATTGCATGAAAAGGCTGGCAGGCTTCGAGCAAAAGCTGTGACACGCGAGGAGCCGTGTGAAGCTTCCCAGATGTTCTCCAAAAGGATGTTCGGGACAAGTACAGTGTATGCTGTGAGCTGCAGTATCTCCACCTAAAGACCTCCTCGAACTTGTGTTGTGGTAGACAAGAAAGATGTTGGACACAAAACGAGGGATTGAGAAAGTTATTTAAACAGACAAACCCTGGGAGACTCCAGTAGATACTGAGAACATCTCCACGACACACAGAATTCTGGCGTTAAGAGCTCCATTTTACATTCTGGAAAACATTGTTAACCAAAAAATCATCCCAGACGGAGGTCCTGACCTAGCAGAGCTCTCATTTCCCATTTCCATTTCTTAGGCAACTGCTGCCAATGGTGAAAGAATAAGAAGTTTGCTTTAATCAACGAGACTTGCTCAACGCAATGAGATGATGGGGACAGAACGACGAGACAATTCGCTGCTTCGTGGCACACAACACTCCCCACAACAGCACCAGGAGCCGTGAGCACTGTCCGGGCCTGGGCACCAAGGAGGCCGGGGTCTCCCTGAGCCCTCCCCGCTGCCCGCACGTCCTGCACCGCTCCCGGGGCTTTGGCTCCACGCTCAGATCCTGCCTAGAGAGTCCGCAGGGAAACTTCCGCTCCCCCAGCGATACCAGCATAGACGCAGTTAGCAATTTAATTACATTCCGAGGAAATGCTTCTCCTTGCTTTGATACTAAAATCAAAACCTTCCACTCCAACACCTCTATCACAGGGCTCTGTAAGTCTCCCAGAGCCTGGTCCATACCTGCCTTGAGACTGAGAGCAGAGATCCCAAAATGGGGCCAGTCAAACACATGCTCCTCCTTCGCTAGCCTCTCCACCCGCAAACCCCCACAAGCCACCCCTGCGTCCTCTCCCCAGTCCCGCCACCCCGATCCCCTACGCAGAAAGGGCAGGAGAAGCCAAAGCAGAGACAGCCCGCCCAAAAGAGGCAGAAAACCCCCAACACAGGGGCAAGAAGAGCCAAAGCTCGATGGAAATTGCAGCGGTTGGGAAGGGCAGCAGGAACAGCCTCCACGGGCAGCATCCTCGGCCCGCGCGGGGACACGGGGGAGAGGGCGGCTGCGGGGCAGCCGGCAGGGACAAGGCCAGATGCTGCCCCCAGCACCTGTCCCTCTGCTCAGAATGGTACCCAGGGCCAATCTGCACCGTATTCAAGCGCGTACTTGAGTACAAACACAGCTCCACTTGCATTGGCCAAGCTTCTAAATTTGTGTTTCAGCCAGTATTAATAGGTTCCCTGGACTCGAGCCTTAATCACTGCAGTTTTATTTCCTTGCCTTCTGCAGAACCCTTCCCCGGTGCCTGGAGTCTCCAGCATCCTTCCCAGGATGTCTGCTTAATTGATTTCCATTTCATTTCAGATGTTACATTTTCAGTACTCTTTAAATCTCTTTTTGACTATCTCTCTGCTTGCAGAGAGCTCTCATTTCCTAGTCCTCTGTATTATTTAATTATTTAAAACCACGACACAGTGTGAGGAGCAATCTGGGTGGAAGCTGCTAGTGAAACAGCCTCGGTTTGTTTAGCCACTCAGCCAAACGCCTTCGGAAGCAGCTTCCCCTGCACCCTCCCTAATCGATTGCTGCTTAAAACTACTTCATATGCTAAGTGCCTCCTTTCTGGAAAAGGGACTTAAGACACTTTTTAAAAAAGCCAGGACAACAGACAGGTGCTACTTCACTTCCTTGGCAAAGAAAGTTCCTTATAACCATTCCAGTTGTTTTATCCCTCGGAAGATTAACGGAAATGAATATGCACTATGTGAACTTGGAAAACTTCAGAGACCTTTATCAGACTGACCTGCTCCACTGTGGCAGCTGCCCAGGGCACCTCTTCCACCTCACAAAGCAGTGCACGCGTCTCCCCATCACCTTGTATTAATCAATATTTCAGTTTCCCTTATGTGTCCTGATGATATTCCCAGGGCACTTGTTTGAAACTATAAGCTCTTGATGTAGAAGATGCATTTTACCTATCTTTCAAAATTATTGTGTTCGGTTAAAATGCAATATACTTCCCCAAAAGAAATGAAACAAAATGA
The DNA here is from genome assembly GCF_000705375.1 of Tinamus guttatus. The sequence continues at coordinate 57,862 of NW_010588981.1, read as the reverse complement.
TAACACTTATTTCGGAAAATATATTATGCCAATGATTTTTTTAAAAATCATCTGTTTAATCTAAAACACATCCCACATACTCATATATTTGTCTTCCTACATAATGAAAAAGATTCATCTTTGACGTAAGTAATCTGCCCCCAGCGCCGGGGGCAGAACATGTGGGCATCGGGATGAGGAGCCTGGGAGGGCTGCCGAGATCTCCCAGCTCCACAGCCCCTCAGGTGCAGCCTGTGCACGACGAGGGGCCAGAAAAGCCCTTCTGGCAGCCCCGTGGGGCCTGGTCAAGCCCAACAAACACTAGCAGGGGGTGAGAAACAAACCACGAAGCGCACGAAGGTCCTGCCGATGGCAGTGGCAGCGAGCAGGCTCGACAGCGGGGGGTTCTGCTGATGCGGCGTGTTTAGAAGAGCAGGTATTCCTTTTTCCTCTCATTCTTCCTCAAAAGGCCTCGAGGGCCATCCCAGTTTTGCGGAGCGCCTGCGAGCGGAGCTGTGTCGGTGAGTAATTACACTAGAATTAGCTTTACTGCCAAGGGAGCTGCCTTATTGCTCACAGCTTCTAAGCATGATGTAACAAGTAACACACGAAACCAGCCTTTGCCTCCTAATATACATTTCACTGCTTTATATAAAGCATCTCTACTCCAGAATCCCTGGCACAGCGCTACTCCTGGGCAGCTTCACATTCACCCCGGGATTTTAAAAAACACTAAACGGGCCCATTCAGCAAGCGGCACACCAGGAGCGGGGGAAGGAGCCAGGTTGCTGCACGCCAGACACCCGCACAACAGATTTATCTTCTCGGCCGCTGCTGGTAAATCACCCTGTCTCAGCCCGCCGTTTTCCGCGGGATCAAGGGGCTGCTCGGCTCAGCGCCGCACAAAGGCCGCACAGTCTCGGGAGTGGAAGGAAATCCCGCAGCAAAACACAGAATAACGGCTCGCCTGTGAGGAGGGAGCCGCTGCAGCGCGGGTGGAGAGGGGCAGGCCGAGGTTAAATAACTAAATGTTGCTAAGAAGCTAAACTGAAAATGCTGCAACGGGTTTTGAATTCTGCACCGTTGGACGAGGGAAGTGGCCTGACTGGTCTTTCTGCATCTAGCCAGTTGGAAGAAATTAAATTCCAAGCAAAATGGTCCTTTTATCTCCTTCACACAATGAATTTGCTAATACTTAAGTTGTAACCTGGGCAACGAAACAAAAAAGCAGCTCTGCATTTAATGACTGGACAACTGCAGGTAGCGCTGAACCATGGAAACGTGCCGTCACCACAGGCACCCCAAAGTGCACCAAGGGGACGAGGCGGCCAGAGCCAGTTATGATTTTAGCCCCTTTTGCACATACTTTATACAGGAATTCGACACATGGCCTGCAAATTGGTGGTGGTGCCATCTGTCACCCCAGGGGCTGCTACTCGTGCGCTCGTGATGCTCTCCTGTCATCAGCAGGATGTGGGGGTGATCTTTGGAAAAACACCCGGTCCAACACCCCGCGGCTGACAGTCAGCAGCGGAAACGCTTTATTTGTTAGCCAAGTCCTGGAAATATTTTCCGTGCCGCCCAGCCCCTCCGTTGCCTTCGTCCCTTCCCCGCCAGGTCTCCCTCCCGTAGTGCGTTGCTGGCGTATCCGCCGCTTCCTCCCACTCCGTGCAGCAACATTCCAATTATAACATCGGATAGAGGGGACGAAGGGAAAACAGCACAGGAATGTGCTCTGCTTTCAGCACTGCCGCTGTTATCTGAATGCCCTGGGACGAGTCCAGCTCCCCGCGCCTCGGCTATGCCCTCGCTACAGCCCTATACGCTCACTGATTTCATCATAGTAGTATTGAAACTTGGGAAATTAAGGGGCATAAATGCTTGAAAAACTCCTTTATGGACATGTTTAGGAAACCGTTGGCCACACTCAAGAGGCCCCGAAGGGACGAGAGGGACACGCGTTTCAACCACTTCTTCACAGATGCACCTCGGAGGAGCAAGAGGCAAGCGGAGAGCAAGAGACCAAGCCAAGAGCCAACAGCCATGGGGATGGCGGGGGAATGGGAGGCACCCCAAAGCGGGCAGGACATATTAACACAGAAGAAAATAAAATGCTCTCGATAAAGACTCCTGAATAGATTTTGCAGCTTTTAAATGTAAATACATCCCTGGCTTCAGCAAGAAAAGCACACTACAGCAACTAATTATAGCAAATCATTATTTCACTCAAAAATTGGCTGGAAAAGCATGACCTAAGACATTCCAATCTCCCAATGCTTTCAAAACTTCAAGGCAATACCACAAGAAAAAACTATCTCACAGGTACCAATGTGTTTAATTTTAATTCGGGGTGTTCAGATAACGGTGTTTACATGATGAGTAATACTTTTTTCATGTACACTGCCATCTATCTGATTCCTAAATGTAATCAGGGACTAGAAACATTTTTCCTGCTTTCATCTAACATACTGTCTTCCTAAATTTGTGCTTTAGCGTATGACAGCGTTTCTCTTCCTCCGCTCCAGCAGCGAAAGGATTTGACTTTCATCAAGATCAAGAGCCTGGCATACTTCAGAGACCCGCGTTTTGGGGTTTTGTTTTCTTTTTAATTTTACAGGTTCCCTCACCGTATTCAAAAAAATCCAACACTCAACTGGTTGCAATGCAAGCAGGAGACAATAACAAAGCCAACGCCATTGGGCTGCCTTCTGTACTGGCCTTCTGCCCTCCAGCACCTAGCAGAAACCACCCCCGTGCTCACCCGCTTGCAAAGTGCCTTTCCTTGCAATTGTTCCTCAGATGAAACCTGCACAGGGTTAGCTGCCATGATGACCTGCAAAGCCCTTGATGCTGCTTACCGCTGTACTTAAAAGGCGTTTTGCCCTGGGGAGGACAGGAGAGCAGCAGCAGATGAAGGTCGGCAGGTTTAGGCCTGGACTGCACTCGTTTCTCTGTGGCACGGTATTTTCCAGGGAGCGTTTTTTCAGCCTTGCTCACATGGCAACGGGATCTTCAGATTCCCACTGCAGCAGGCCAAGGAAAGGTGACCAGCTGCTTTCAACCTGGGGCACTTTTTCTCCACGCCCTTACGAAATGGTCTTATTAAAGACCACGCTCTTGATTTCTGTAGCATTTTCCCGACTTGTGACTGCAACAGGTTATTCAACACAGAGTTCCTGCTGGCAAAACACTGGTTGAAGTTTCTGGAAAAACAGAAATTCACCTAAAAGCTCAAAGCTGGAAGAGGGGAGATTGGGAGAGAACGGGTTCAAAGGAGGCAAGAGCCGCCCGTACTCTGCTGGGGGAATCCCAGAATCCTGGAAACATCATGGTAGGAAAAGAGCTTCAGGATCATGGTAACACGGTGAGCAAAGGCCAGCAAGTCTCGTTGCCTTCGGTCACCTCCAAGGAGGGGGAGCAGTGAGTGCGGGATCCTGACGTTGCTCTAGATCATCTCAAGTGGATGTAGATGAATGCAATCCCCCATCCCGAGAAACAGCAAAAACCGTCATTACCTTCAAAAATTAAATGGAGACACCTACAAATATATCTTTATGTTGACTTTTTCTGCCTATAGCAGATAAGAAAAATATTTGCTGCTTTTTTTTAATTGCTTTAAACTAATGGGCCTCACCACTGGGCACGTGAATGGCTATTTGCTCTTCACCCAATGCACACTTACAAAAAATATATACGAATAAATTCCTACCTCATCCGACCGACATTTCAGCATCTATTTGGCTCAATACCCTACTGTAAAACGGATGCGGAGTAAATTGGGAGCATATAAACGTGGTGACAAACATATTTGCTGATAACGAGCCTGTTTTTCAAAGGAAGTCATAAAATCCACGTGGATAGGGAGTACTCCTCCCATAACCATTTCATTCCTAAGCGCTCGGGTGCAGAGGAAACAACGCGTTTTTTTTTTCCTGTGGCATCAAAGAGGGCCATGAAAGAGGCGCGAGGGCCGGCGCTGACGCACGGGCGGCTCCCAGCACGGGCCCTGCCGGCTCCACCGCTTCCCGAGGGGGTGGGAACCCCCCTGTGCTCTTCCATCACGGGGTTCTGGGAAAAGGAAAAAAAAAAGCAGGAAAAAAGCCCAAACACACACCAAACCTGCGGCCGTGCAGGCTGCCGCCCCGACGTGGACCTGCCCAAACGGAATTCTTGCGCAGGAGCAGAATCTTCCCAGAGCAGCAGAGGTTGAGACAGAGCAGAATTTGGCCACCCTGGCTCCTAATATGAAAATAACGATTTTGCCACAAGAGCAAATATGCCACATTTGAGTGAAGCTGCTTTACGGGCTAGCTACTAATGAAAATACTGGGTTTATTTTTTTGCAGTGTTTTCCAATGGGCAAAATACTCCTTGAGGAGTCCAGTTGTTCTCTGCGACTTAGGTGAGGACTAAGGAGACTTAGGCAGGGTTGGCTCTCCTTCTTTTCCTTTAGCCCTGGTGTGCTCAAAGGAAAAGCCAGCAGCATCCGCTTGGCTCTTAAAGACTTTGGCTCCAAAAACACTGAATTTCCCCCTGTTTTGGGGCGGTGGGGAGCAGACGACAGGAAAGCATCCCCTGCGCCTGTCCTTACAAGAGCAGCAACAGCAACGACTCTCAGCTGGTGTCAATACTGAGACGAGGCAAACTGAAGGCCGGGTATTAAAAATGAAAACTGCATTTATTTGTTAGCGCACACATTTTCCTGTGATATAAAACCTACAGACATCTCGAGGATGCCTTGTCAACACTGCTGGAAAAGTACTTAACAGGAGCAGACCGGCCTTCCATTCCCTTGTTCAAATCCCATTACACATGCAAGCAAACTGTAAATCAATCCTTCCTTTTCTTTTTTTCTTTTTCTCCAAATGGCATTCAGCTGTCTCTGATATTACTGTATAATTTAGCAACTCTGAAATATAAGGAATCAATTAAGACCATATCCACACGTCTAGTCCCCTCTGGTGCGAGACTGAACAAATCTGATATTTTCCCTTGCACCAGGAGGCTAGGATCAATTACAAATTAAGGCGACTTCTGTCAATATTCACGGCCCTGGTTGTGAATAATATTGGCGAAGGAAATGCTGCCAGCCGCCACGTTAGGTATCAAGCTAAAACAGACCATGCTGTTACACCCTTCATCTTTTAAAAAAAGGGGGAAAAAAAGGAGAAAGAAAGAAAAGAGGCACAAACAATATGTCATATACCCTCAGCAGATGTTTTCCACCATAGGTAGAGGTATCTTTCTCTTTTCAAGATGCAGATA
>NW_010588981.1:39536-52560 GCF_000705375.1 Tinamus guttatus | reverse complement strand
TACATTCATGCTATTTCTTTCAAGAATGAGCACCTACGAATAATTAATTTCCCCAAAATTGAAGAGGCGAAGCAGTCTACTGGGTTCAAACGCAGGGTTTCAAATTCCTCCAGCAAATTGACTGTAAATACAGCCTTGAAACAAGAAATGAAACCCATAAGCGCAATCAAAGCATTCTATAAATGTTATTACGACTCCTTGCAATTCACTGCACACGGATAAACATTAATCTATTACTGATTTAATCTGAATTAGACCAATTTACCTAAAACCTGGGCAACCTGAAGCACAAATAGTCCACTGAAGGCAGAATAGGAAAACTACTTGGGTCCCAGTCTTGGGAAGTTAAAATTCAGGAAAGCTGAGGTAGTTTAACAGAGTTTAATCAGACTTCTCATCACGACTCTGCCTAAGCCATGACCTTAAGCAGAGAAGATAAAAATCTCAAACCAGAACTGAATTGAAAAAAGTCACCTAAGAATGAATTAACACAGTTTTCTTGCCATGTTTAATATGCATGCAGTCACCGAGAAGTATAAAACTGTTTTTTCCACAGAGTAAGACTGAGTAATGCAAATTAAAATGAAAATTAAAATGAGAAAAAAAAAGTCTTTCAGCATTAAAGAGGAGAACATACTGTTATGTTTACAGAAATTTAGCAACAAAGAACACCCAACCAGCAACAAAATGTTTCTCAGAGCTTGGCTCTGGTGTTAGTGAGCAGTGTTTAGAGTCAAGCTGGAGATTGCAGATGCTGTTTACGTTCCTAAAGCACAACCTTCAGGATGAGCCACACAAGCTGGTCCTCTCCAGCCCAGCTGAAGTCCCTCGGATACCTCACGGCAGGACTGGAGGCCGCGCGCTTGGCAGCGGCGTTATTTGCCCAGACCCCCTTACACAATCGGCACCCACCTCCTATCTGCCACGGTCGGTGTTTTTACAACACCCTGGAGCTCTTGCATTTAGGGGAAAAAGGGTATTTATGGATGCGAGCAACTACCTACACGGGAATATGTTGCGTGCACCGAAAAATGGAGTGCCAAGGTGCAAGCGCAGTGGTGTGAGGACCTGGATCTCCAAACACATGGCGTGGAAGACACTTAGCTGGAAACGCCGCAGTCCTGAGCTGCTGGCATTGCTTTCTGAATCGCAAATCCACTTCTGCCATAAACCATGACAAATTGCTGTAGGTTTGTTCAACTAAATTCACAACACAAGAGTTTGGCTAAGGCAACCGGCTGTTTAAACAGGGCCTTAAATGTGCTGAGCAAAAAGTACACAAGTAAATGCTGCTATAGGAGGGATAAAAGCGGACCAAGATTTCCGGGCGGGGAGGAAATTCCTGCGGCTGCCGTCTCTGCAGAGCCCCGTGGGGGGATTTTCTGCCTTTGGCTCTTCCCCCGTTTGGGAGCGCTGCGAAGCCTCAAGCCCTGCGGGACTGCGATCCCGGCAGGGCCTTCGGGGAACTCTTCCCTTGGAGCAGACGCTGGGAAGTTTTGGGCACGCGGGTTTGAACGGCCTCCTCTCCCGTTTCTATCTACCCATCGCCTCTTGTGTGGACACTGTCGGGTGTCTCAACTGCCAGGGCCTCTTAAGACCTTCCTCGCTTTATGATACAAAAACTTGCACCGGCTGCAACACAAAGGTCCTTCTGCCCACGTGAAGTGGACGAGTCCTCAGCAAGGTCACAAGCAGAGCCCTCGCACTGATTCAACCCAATTTTTCCATCTTACTCTGACATTTCAGCCACGATACCCTGCACATTTTTCAAGCACCTCTGCAGTCTCAGACTGCTCTGCATGAGAAAACATTAACCACGCTTCCCTGACGGCACCACTGAATTTGCCGCTGATTCTCAGCGTGCGACCGCAGATAGAAGGTACCTTGGCGAGACACGAGGGAGGCTGAGCACAGAGCCCACGCACACACAAAGGGCAGAGCTGCCCCGAGCTCGCTCAAGCTGCCTGCCCGCGGCACGACACAAGCCTGTGCAGTGGGACACGTCACCTACGAGAACATCCCGAAGCCCACGCTGAGCCTCCACATCGGAGCGTGAGCCTCAGTGCCAAGCCTAGTCCTTCTTGCACTGGAGGCCAAGCTTTCTCAGAAAGAATTTTCTTTTCCTCCTGTCACAAAATGATGGAACTTGTGGACTGGAAATAGCAGAATATCCCCTCTAACTTAACTTAGAAAGGGCTTTTGACATTGCTTCACGTGGCACAGTTGTAAGTGAGCAAATATGTTCCAGTGGAGGCTGCTAGAGACGTGGGACCGCGCTCGGAGCGGTTATCCATGCCTCCTTGTCAAAAGGAAGGAGATGCTGAGCCAGGATGGGCAGGACTGTGTGCTAAGCCCCACTGTATTCAGTATATTCTCTAACATCCTGGAGGAGGGAGTAGAGAAAACAAGAAAGTGGAAATCCAACTCTAACTGGAAATCTTCCTTGACTGGCATCAACCTATGGGAGCTGGAATGGCCCACAGGACAGGGGTTTTCCATTGACATCTCCAAGCCTGTGGAGCCTACAAGAACCTGAGCAGCAGTGGCTGCTGCAATAGCGTCACCACAAATGCTCCAGAAAGCACCCAGTGAGAGGACACACTTTCTAAAGTGAAATTCAAGGTTCAGCCAGGCTCCTGTATCACCACAACGTCAATAGCCAAACCGGCTGCATCCCAGTGCACGCATCGCCGTAGCCTCAGCACCACCAACGTACAATGAAATTATTCACGCAGCAACAGTGCCCCGACCCAATTCGATTACACAGAGAGAGCATAGATTTTAGGTCAATACAAGATGCCTTTGAGACCCCCTCAGAATCAGGATCATGTTCATGCTGAATTCACTTGCTGCAATGGCAAAACCTTCTGCTTCTCATCACCACATGGCACGTTTGGTTCCAGTGCACGGTGTTTCCATCCCGCTGCTCAGCCATCGCTCCTCCTCCTGCTGCCTGAATCCTGGGCAAGTGCCTGGCATACCCATCTGCCTCCTGTCACTTTGTGCCAGCTGGGTTTTTTGCCCTGAGGAGCAGGTGAAAGCACTGCCAGATATGCTGAAGTTGCAGGGTCCTGGCTTAAGCTTTGAGTCTTGTCACACCACGCAGTCTCCGCCGAGGAGAGCCAGATACTCACCTCACGGAGGTTCTCATGGACTTGAGTTCACACCAAATGAGGCTGCAAAAGGGATGGCAGGGAAGAGCTTTGCTACCGGGAGCACATCCTTGCATCTGGGCCACATATTGCAGAACTGAGAAGGGCAAACGCTGACCCACGGCGATAGAAGTGCAGGTGACGAAAGGAAAAGCCAGTTCCGTGCAACAACGGGTGGATCCCGGGGTCCCCGAGACTGTCGCTGCCGAGCACCTCGATGTGGGGAAGCCTCCCGAGCACGGAGCCTCCCCTGCACACCCAGCCACGCTCGCGCACCACGGAAGCTGCCCTGGGCACGGGACACGGGAGTACCGAAACACCACTCCCTGCAGAGGCGGAACTGCATGTCTGGGTACCAGCAGATCTTGGCTGGAGCAGGTTATCACTTACTTTATGCCTTTTGGACTTAAAAATGATGCTACCACATAAGACTGAACAAAATAAGTACCAAAGAGCACAGCTCCAGGCTGCAAAATCCACCACAAGGAAAGATTTCCACAGCGCGAGGTCAGAATCAGACAAGTTAACGTATGGAAGAAGCGACGGAGATACCATCAAGAATGCACAGTGCAATTGGGAAAACCCCCTGCTGCTTCGTGTGGCTGATTTAACTTCCTCAACACCTCTCACCAGGTCTGGGCAGCTCAGGCTTCTCCAGCTCTTCACACTCATCTCTGAGGGCAGCCAGCTATGCCCGTGACTGTGGTCAAACCAGAAGCAGGGCCGTATTATTATTATATGTATTATATATTGCTGTTATTATTATTATCATTAGGAATTATTATTACATGTATTACACATTCAGAGATGCCCGTCACAGAGGTCTCGGATCACTTCTTCAACACTGCTACATAAGGAATGAACGGCACCTGCCTGTCTGAGAAATTCCAGAAGGTTTCTACTTTATCATTTAATTTAAATTTAATATATTGAAAATCAATTCAACATTACAATCAAAAGGCCTAACTGAAAAAAGCCTACAAATAATCAGATGCTTTCCAATCACATTTTGGAAAGAGATTTCATTTGGAAGATACTTCAATCAATTCATAATCAACACTTCCCCTCAAAATTTATTATTTTTCTAATTGCCAAAGTAGATACTTCCCATTATCAGGTGTCAAGAGGCAATTTAAGATAGATAAAGCCTTCTGAATTAATAAGGGAAGACTTCAGAATATTTTTTGTTTGGCTTACAATTTTTCGTTTCTAGATACCCATCATGAGAGAACGCTGTATGCGACAGCTTCACCTTTCTTCTTCACTATTTATTTCACGGTTACGTTAAAATAACACAGCAAATACTGGCACTTTCTTTGGGTGGATATATTATGCCACAGCTTTTCATAAATGAGGACGGCGCGAGGCCCTGCTCAAGAGCGACGCGACGCAGCGTGTTTCCAGGGCGGCGCCCGCACCTCTGCCGCTGAGGAAGCGCGAGCGAGAACAACAATAATAATTTATAAACCGCTACTGGGAGTCAGGCGAAAGGGCAAACTTGGGCAGGGCAAGGCTGCAAAACTGAAGTACACCAATTATCCTATGCTTTTCAAAAGTGGAAAACAGGAATAACGCTTCTGTGTAACAGATTTGGAAGCGGCTCAGGTGACTCATGCATACAGCAGAAATAAAATTCCTTTTCCTCATTTTTCTGGCAACATGCGGACAGCGGGCTAGTGCTGGGTGCAGAAGAGCAAATCTGAACACCGAAACGCCAAGACTCCGCAGCATTAAAGCTGCTGAGCGCAGCTCCTGTTTTCCTTGCAGAAAGGGTTGTGCAAGGCCAAGCGTGGCGGCTCTTCAGGCCGCAGTGAACGGAGCCGTATCCAGGGGCAGGCAGGAGAGCACAACTGCTCTGCGAAACCACCAGAGAAGACACGGGAGATGCGGCTCTTCCCGGCACACTCGCAACGGTCCAAACCCCAAATCGGGGCTGGCTGCTCCGGGGCTGCTGAGACGTCAGGGGTGAATTTGTGCCAGGCCTCTGGCCGCTCCTAACAGTGTTTCTCCTACAGTCCTGCCATGCCCGAGTGTTGCAAACACCTGAGAAATGCCAGGTTTGAAACGCTACTCAAAGAAGCCAGGCAACACAAAATTAAAAAAAAAATATGAAGAGTATGGAATTAATATTTCCTTGTCTGGCTTCTTCCTTCTCCTTCCTGTGGGTTTTCTTCCTTGTGCTCTTCAAAGTTATATTCAAGAGCCTCGTGACTTCTACGAGCAGAACAAGCTGATGTCCTAAGCGATGATGTTTTTACAAGCTTTTTTTTTTTGGAACAGAGCACTCCTTTCATCACACCCAACATTTATTCTCTTTTAATATCACAAATAGGTCATGCAGGGTGCTTGGGAACAAGAAGGTTTGCGTTGCCAGCGATCCCACTGACTGGAGTTCGACGACAAATATTTGTCTTAGACTCTAACTCAAAAAAATATATTGCATCTGCAGTTTGCAAAAACACAGAGCTCCCTCCTTTGAACTGACAACAGGGAAAAAAGCTTCCGACACGGTAACAATTTGGTATGAAATAGTTCATTTGTCTGGGGCTCCAGGAATACTCATTTTTCACTTTTGCCATCACGGTCATCATTTCAGCTCAGCTCTCCTGCCAGTTTTTTAAATATTTGCATGCAGTAAGATTTCAGGTCTTTGGCTCTGGCTTATTACCACATTTGACATTTCCAAAATATTTTTCCAAATACCAGGTAACTCCTGCAGAATTCATTAATTTCTCCTAAGTCACTCTCCATGTACAGTGGGAAGATGACACTGAGCCACTTACGTGCTTTAAGGAAAACTATTTCATCCTAGCTGAGCTAAAGATAAAACCCATCAGGTGCAAACGGCCCCTCTGAATGGATCCTCCCCACGTTTGGCACTATAGTGCCACTGTTTATCTTACCAAGGTCAAGTATTATCAGCTGGGCTCCGGCCTGGGCGTTTCCAACATCATTTTCTGCAATGCATTGATAGAATCCCTCATCTGATTTCACCAGACCCAAAACTTGCAGATTATGTTCTTTCTGAGGAATAAAGGATAAAGGCGACACTTAAAAAAAAATGGGCTGCAGTTGCAAAGACAACGCTGTTATTACGGCACGTTACCGTGACAGGAGAAAATCCAGGAGAGCAAGACACAACGCGCTCTCAGAGGTCCTGTCTGATATCAGCTGCTGTTACACTGGCTCTTCAGATTGTGCTGTATTGAAAACCAGCACGAGCTTGTACTAACAGAGTGTTATTTGTAGCATATCATTGGTAAGAGTCACACAACCATTTTGATGATATTTTAAGCACTGAAAATAACCCATAACTCGCTGTTCCATCCTGCACCCCTAGGTCTGCCCAGTTACACCCTCAATAAGGTCCAGGTTATGTCTCAATGATGCCAGTGCCCGGCAGCGGCTTCCCAAAATTCATGATGCAGGACTTCTTATGCAGGACTCGATTACAGAGTATTAAAAGATTCAGGAAACCATTTAATCCCTCCAGGCCCCAAACTCTACGGCCGGGAAGCTGGTCCTGGAGCAGAACTGAGCTCCTGTGCATACGGGTAGGAGGATTAAGCTCCAGGTCGGGAGTGTACAAGGCTCAAACCTGGTGAGCACTTACCACGATTTTGAAGTAGTCGCTGGGGATGACCACGTCTCCGTTCTTGACCCACTTCACGGTCGGCGTGGGCTTGCCGCTCACCTCGCACTCGAACACGATGTCCATGGACTCGTGCGCGTATATATTTGCAGGCCGCTTCAGGAATTCCGGAGGGACTTAAGAGGGGAGAAGAAAGGGGGGCGTTAGCACCCGCACTCCACAAAAAGAAACAAAATGGGAATCTTGAGGATTAAAACCTGCTAATGAAAGGTTATACAGAATGTGTGCCCCAGTATGGACAGTGTCCAAGATCGCTCCGCACTTCCAAGAAATATACCGAAAATCTCTGGGAGTCTGAACACTAATGCATGGCAGGTTTGCTGGTTCCTGCTTGTAGCCAGAACAAAATTGCTATCTCCAGGGCTTCACTATCTTTTTAATGTCATTATGTAATCAGAATAAGATTAATTAAAGATATTCCAAACTCATAAAAACATGTGGTATTTTCTGGTAACATCATCAGCACAGTGTCTAAAGCTAATATCCGCATAGTAAAAATATTCCTGCAAAATCCGGCAGAAAGGAGCCGCTTGCAGGAACTTGTGGTCTGAGGATCCTCTATTGCAGCTAACGTTCACCTATTTATTTGCTTTTAATCTGCTCGGTGGAGCCGATGGCTCCAGTTCCAGGCAAGTCAAACGTGCCCCTTTGCCCTTCAACATTTACCAAGGAGAGTCAACAAGGCCAGGCTGCAGCGCCAGGCAAACCCCGCGGCCCGGACTGTGCCGGGAGATGTATTTCAGGCCAGGGAACAGGGAATACTACCCCTTGGAGCACTCCTGCAAGCAAATAAGCCATTTGCCTTCAGATAGACTTGCTGCCAGTTTATTTTTATTTTTAACTGGGATCAAGCAGCCCTCTACAAAAGGTAAAACTTTGTTGATAGGCGGAATACCTGAATATTCAAACCTGGACGCGTTTATTGACAGAGTGAGAAGGTGGGGTAACTCTCAAGCTCCAGCAAATCCATCCCAGAAACTAATGAACATCCGGACACAGCAAACCCTGCTGCTGCCTTGCCCTTCCCTAGACGGGTCACGCGGGTTTTGGAAGCACCCTGTGACGGCTCAACTGCTTTTAATTCCTTAGCTATGCGTTAGATTTATCCCGGAATCCCAGTTACACCAGCCAAAAGCACAAAATTCGGGTAAAAAATAGAAACAACCTCCTCAAATCACAGATGTTGCCCGCTGGGCATGGCCTGGGGATTACGGGGTAGCAGCACAAACCCCTGGCGAGGGCCATGGCCAGCCGTGCAGATTTCCTGCCTCATGCACCTTAGCACCCTCAGCAACCCCCAAAATTAAAAAAGCAACCCCCAAAATTCAATCACAGAAGAAGGAAAACAGGCAGAGAAGCAGTTTGGGCTGTCCCAAACATCAGGGGTGCTGACAGAGGCGCTGCCATCGCCCTCCCGGTGGGCAGGAGCCACGAGCCCTAATACTGAATCACAGCATTTGTTGCGATAGTGAAAGCTGAACTGGATACCCCAGTACGTGCTCTCAAATAGATCTGATTTAGGACATGAAGAATTTGAAACACGTTGTTTCTTCAAAGTCGTTCTTGCTTTTCTGGCTTCCGCAGAACCTGCTAAGCTGTTTGCACAGGGATAACACAAGCAGTTTGTTATCATTTACCTCCCAGTTAACGAATTAGAAGAATGCTTTCTGCAGCCTTCCCACCCATTAACACACAAGTGCAGAAGTTTGTGGTGGGGAATTCAGACTGATGACCAGCAGCAAATGAGCCAATTACGGTACAGAATAAGACTTGTAATGGCAGCTTATGCCTCCTGTTACCAAACGGAGAATTCAGCTTCAGGTAAATCATGTAAGGTAAATCCCTGTGAAGTGAAAACCTCTTTAAAAAAAGCCCCTTTTTTAATGCTAGAAGGTGCAAAACGATGAGAGCAGCTGGGGAGTGCTGAGACGCAGCCGCCGGCCGGACAGCGCGGTGACGGTCCCCACGGTGCCAGCGGCCCTGAACCTCGGCCAAGGCTGTTGTTGAACCTAACAACAAACCAAATAAGACTACAACCATCTACAAAGCAGGAAAGGACAGATGCTGAAGAGTAATTATCATGAACAACTAGAAAAGTAGAACCGAAGTGTTGGGATACCATTCAGCAATTGTTTGTGTTACTTTTTTCAGGGATAATAAGCGCAAAGGCAAGGCAGGGCAAGGAGGTGTGGGTGCCGACCAGCCACCTAAGCAAGCTCTTTCTTCTGATTTTTGGAGTATATTGAGGAAATACCCATCAGGATTGACTTGATTGCAACTCACCGTGCACTGCGGCTGCAGGCAGATGGGGAGACTTGCTGAGCTCCCTCCGAGCAATCTTTTCTGCAGCTTCACCAGCCCCATCCACCTGCGAAATACCTGCTTTGGAGGTGGACGTGTCATCTCGGTGAGAACAGCAGTTAAGCCAAATCCATTTATTGAAGGAGCGGAGCTGGAAGCCATCTCTGCCGTGGTGCCCATGCTGGCACCATGTATTGCCCTAGGGCAGGAGGAGGCTGGTGTTTATCCGTAGTGGTGTCCTACAGGGAAGGGGCTCCGATTCGCTGGGGATTCAAGGGCTTCCAAAACCTCTGCATGGAGCGTGGGCAGCGCCGCGAGCACCGACGCCAGCACGGGAGGAGAGGGAGCCCTTCGGGGCAGCGCGAGGGCACGTGGAAAAGCTCCATTCAGTGATGAAGCCCAAAAATTAGAGAATAGTTGGGTAACTTCAAATTTAGGTCACAAGTGCATAACCTGGGCTAATCCTCGGGCAGACTCAGAGACTTCACTCTGATCTCCTGTCCAGGGCGCTGAATTACGCACAACCACAGTATAGACGTCCCTCCAGCTCTCTGATGACACAAATACTCACTGCAAAGACAGAAAAATCCAATTCCTAGCAGCCTTATGCACAGAGCATTATTGCCTTATTCTAGAAAAAAAAAAAAAGAGCTCAAAACACAAAGATCCTCCAGAAGAACCAAGATCTTCCAGGCATTAAATGCAACAGAAAGCCAGACACGTATTTCTTAAGGAGCATCTGGAGAGGACATTTTTTGAAGCAACTAAATTAAATTTTGGTGAAATAGCTCAAAGCAAACCTACTCAATAGGCAATCTGTGCAATCTGTGCATTCACTTGAAAGCTGAACCAATGGAGAAATGAGCTGGCATCCATACGTATGTAGTCTTGTTTCTGCCCAAAGGCAAATTCTTTTGACATAGGGACTAATTCCAGTCATATCACACTAAATATTACATCTTATTTTCACTCGCCTCCTAAAAATATATATTTCTTAAAAAAAAAAAAAATTGTTGACAAATATTGACAAATCTGGTGCAAAACCAAGGTCTTCCTTTCAGGAAGAGCTGGATGCAAATGAAAAGGGGCCGCTACGCACTCCTGCCCGTGCAGGACGATGCCCATGGCCAGGGATGCCCGGGGGCTCGCTGGATTTTGCTTTTATAAACGGTTCTCAGCACTTTCTGGATCCAGGTAAGCAGCGAATTCAACGTCACTTACCCTAATGCCTCATTCTGCAGCCTACTGCTCCCAGCAGTAAGTCCAATGTTTTAACAGCATCCTTGGAGAAAGCCTACGGTTTCGCGCAGCCTCGCGCCACGCGGCACCTCCCGGCTCTTGCAATCCAAGAGGAACCGGCTCCCACTCATTCCCTTTCTCCGTGGCGCTCGTGGTTTTACACGAAGGAACAGTGCTCTGCGCCTTTCATCACTCCTATTCCATCCTCTCGACCTGCCTTAACGTTACTACATCTTTTAAGGGATGAGGGACCGGAGCCGCTCACAGCATTCAACACACAGTGGCCTCATGGATTTAGACGTAACAGCTTTCCTTCTGAGCTGCCTGTTTCTTCCCTAATCATTCCTAACACGCGATTCGGTTTTTACAACCTTGCATTTGTAAAGAACTACACGTTCCAACGTCACTGTCTCAAGACCCTGCCAGCGCAGACACTGCTGCTAAGCACAGCTAGGGCTGCTTTTAACTGCACGTGCCCTTTCAGAGCCCTTACGGCCCGCGAGAGGACAGCACACCCAGAACCATCATTTCATTACGGCTTTTAAGGACAGCGCATCACAAGTGTCCTGGGAATCCACGAGCCCTGCAGCAGCCTGACTATATCGACCCCTGACACCTCAGCCCCGAAACCTACCCACAAAAAAATCTACCCACCTCAAAAGCCTCTGAACAGGTTTGTAAGGTTTGGATATTTTTACAAAATACACCTAAACAGCCCCAGCATCCCACGTTCCTGCATCTTCCTACTAATTCTGCACCTTTTTCTTCCCCCGATCTGACATCTGGACCACTCAGACTAACTTCTCTGTTGCTCCCAGACTTCCCCCCACACAGGACTTCGAGCCAGCCAACGTCCCCAGTAATTAAGTGACAGGTGACACACACCACACTCGGTAACTCCGGAGTTCACACTTCAGCTCCTTGAGAGATTTCGAGCGAACACCATCTGGTGCTGATGGTTGTCACTGCTCACTTCGCAGACTGGTTTTGAAAAACATTTTATCTACTCTTCCACTGCAGGTAAATCCTGCAGTCAGCTCTCCATTAAAAACGTTTCCAGCTCCACAGAGAGCAGAGACACCAAGAATTTCTTTTCTGCGCTAAGCTGTTTTCTCACCTCTTTCCTTTCACATTCAATCATCTGTTGATCCTCCATGTTCTTTAGCAGGCTTTCTATGTCTGACAGGCTTGAAAAAAAACTTATTAGTAGGTTTTTAGATTATTAGCAAATTGTTTTTCAACAACTTTTAATTATATTACTTGCATATTAATGTTACATGGTTTATCTTTTTGTTCTCCTTACTTGTCTGCTAGAAGATTCCCCCCTTTTTTCCCACTTGGTTTTTGCAACATTCAAGTGCAAGTCAGCCACTGCGAGTCTCATGCAGGTCCTTCAATAACTGCAACTTCTTTTAATTTTGCTTTTAACAGGCTGCTTCTAAAATACACAAGCCCCCCTTGCTTAAAAGCAATTCAATGCTTTTGGAGCGGGTTTGGGGGTTCTGCTGCCTCTCTTGTTGCACGGAGGTACACGGTGTCGCGGCGCCGGAACAACTGAGAGTCAGTGCCAATGAAGCTCCATGCGCTGCTCAGAATGAGGAAGAAAAAAAGAAATAAAGGCGCTTCTCGGAGTTTCCAAATTATCTGGAAATTCCTCCGCAGATCAGCCCATGCAGGTGACATTCCCCTCTCCTGCGTGGGGGTAACTGAAGGGCCCGACAACACCGACATCCTGCCCTGCGGCCCCGCTGCGCTTCCAGCCTCCATGACCGTCTCAATGACCGCTTTGGAAGGTGCCAGCTGGATGGTGCCAATACAGCGTTTTCCAAAGGTACGCCTGCAATTCCATTTTAGAGGGATTCTGCATTACTTGTTGATTGCAGCACTTTATTTGTAAGATTAGACTGGAACTTTCTTAAACTGCACTTTACTGCCCTTCCACTGGGCCAGCCTGCTCCCGTTATCCTCCCTAACGATATTCTGGGAGTGCACTGTTCCAACTGCTTTGATCCCACCAGATTCCAGCCTGGCTGGATAACCAGGCATTACAGCTCCTTTCACTCTCTGAGCTTCCAGCAGCTGGATGCAAGCGCTCCTCAATGTGGGGGTGGTCCAGCTGGACCCCAACAGTGAGACGCAAAAGCAGGAGACAGCGCGGGCCGCCTGGAGCCCTGTTTTCAACGGGCCTTGGGACACAGGGTGCAGAACTGCTGCTGTACAGCCCCATGTTGCCCTCCGGGACACCCAAAAGAGCCCAGGGGGCCAAACCCTGGGAAGCTGGAAGAAACTCCAGGAACTCCCCAGTATCCGCAACAATGAAACACTGAACTTGGTACAAGATGGTTAACAAAAAGCTGCATTTATAACCCTTACGTTTATCAGGACCTAACAGTGATTAATTGCTTGCTCCACACTAACCTTAATTGTAATTGTTTTGCATGCAACAGGGGGTTATGCACACGAAGGCGCAGGCTACTGACAGACTGACGATGCGAGTGTGCGTGCGAGGGTCTGTACAAGCCTGGGCCCAACACGGTGACAGCAAGAGCGCATGTGCAATGACAGAGCGGCCACCGCTTCGCCTGGGGCAGGGGCCGAGCAGAGCAGAGGCGCCTGGTGCAGCCAAGGGGAGGAGAGCGGAGCGCGAGGAGCCCTGCGAGGGCCGCAGGCAACGGCAACG
>NW_010588981.1:21986-39428 GCF_000705375.1 Tinamus guttatus | reverse complement strand
AACCCGACAGGTTCACAGGGACGCCCGACACCCCGCACTGCGCGCGGAGGAGGTGGCGCCTGGAGCGCCGAGCCCCGTGGGACCCCGGCGCCGCACACTCATAACACCAGGTCTCAGCTCTCCCATCACCCCAGGGCCGCACGCTCATCACATCAGGTCTCAGCTCTCCTGTCACCCTGGCGCTGCACACTCATCACGCCAGGTCTTAGCACTCCTGTCACCCCCGGGGCCGCACACTCATCACGCCAGGTCTCAGCTCTCACGTCACTCTGGCACTGCACACTCATCATACCAGGTCTCAGCCCTCCTGTCACCCTGGGGCCGCACACTCATCATGCAGGTCTCAGCCCTCCTGTCACCCCGGGGCCGCACACTCATCGCGCCAGGTCTCAGCCCGCGGCTCTGCCTCCCCGCAGCCCCTGCTCGGCCTCTCTCTCAGCCCCGCAGGATCGCGCTGCCCCGGCCCTGCCTCCCAGCCGGGACTCACCTGCCTTCCCGTCTCAGCAACCTGCTCGGAGCCGACTCGGGATACACAGGTGCCCACGTGAGCTTTGCTTATTCTGTTCAAGCCTTTTAGGTTAAAATACAAATTATTTTGCTACTACTCACGCGATGCACGAACACATTCTGCCCCTCAGTCCATGCAGTAAATTCCCTCTTTAGCCATATTTAATTGCAAATACCAAAGACACCGTTCCTTTTTGCCAAGGTTAATCCAACCCTTGGCATACGGATGCTCCCTGGGAATGCATGAGCTGGATTAATGCGCTCTCAGCTGTGAGCTTCGCCACGTGAGGAACTCTCTGGAAAGGCTGACAGAACAGATTTTTATATCAAAATAACTGTGACTGTATGTAAAAAGCTTATGAATCAAATCCAAACACACAGGACACGTGCAGCGCGTCTGAATGGATATTACTGATGGTTATGCAAAAAAAGCCTTTCCAGCGATTTCTGGGATGCTTTTGCAGAAACAGAAGAATTCATCTAAGGCACCGATAATGCAAAAATACAATGTTCGGTATTTCTTCTCTTTATCTTTTAATAAACTCTCCTTCTCCAGACCTTGTAAGAGAAATCAAGCTTTCTGGACCCTGAATCCATCCCCAGCATGACGGAAACCTGTGAACAACAAGAATGCTCTTCACAATTTGAATTTCTTAGAGCAGTGCCAAAGGCGACGCGGGTTCCATCGAATTCCAGGGCCCCAGTTTTCTAAGGAAACAAAAGACGCTGGAGAGGCAGCAGGCAGGGCCCTCCATGAGACAGGGGCCGGCTGCCCAGGGACCTGCGTTTCAGATACGCGGCCCGAGACTGGAAACCTTCGGAGCCATTCGGAAACCTTCGGAGTCTTACGTTCATGTCCTGCTTTGACTCCCTTGACGCCAGCTCCGCTGAGCAAAGCTGCAAGGGATCCTTGGCAGACGACGCGTTTTGACCTTTTTCCTCCCCTCTCTCCATCCCCACCGTCCCCAAAGCTCACGTGCATCCTCTCTTCTCACGCGCCAGCTCCAAAGGACCTGCAGCCCCGTTGCGGTCAGCAATAAAATGCGGCGCTTCTGGCGTTTACGGGTATTACTCTGCACGCAGGTTTTCCCTCCGTAAAAGGCTCCCACCTTTCCAAGCGATCGCCAGCAGAACAGGCACGTGGCACTGAACACAAGTCCAAGCACATCGACCGAAAAGGTTTCTTCCCCAGCAAAATATTTTCTTGTATTATCTATTATTTATCTTTTATTACTGCAGCAAGGGCTTTGAGAGGATGATTACCACCCTCTGCAGTTCATCATCACAGCAGTGTCCCACAGAGCCGGCAGGGAGTTACGTGGATCTGGGACAGCTAAAGACCAACCTTTACCCACACCACAAAGCATTTTCTTTTCCATTATTGTTATAGGAGAGTGTGAGAGCTCAGTCACAAGTGAATGAAAACTAATCGTCATGGCAGCAACACATTTTTCAGTTGCTTACAGCTTGTCAAATGCACATTGGGCAAGTTTTCCAAAGGCATTTTCTACCTCGAACTGACTTCTTCACAACCTGCAATCAGAAATTCAGGAGTGCTCGGCTATTTTTGAGAAGGAAGAACAGGGTTTTTTTTGTTTTTCAGATGCTTTTAGCAGCCCTCCCAAAGGAGGGCCCTGACATTTGGTGGCAGACCGTCTCCTCCTGCATCTCCGTCAGATTTGAAGCCTGACTTGATTCCTCTCCGTTGCAGCATGGAGCAGAAATACATTCATTAGAGGTTCGGAATTGTTCAGATTCCGCAGTGCTGAATACCAAAATAGAAATAACTACGGATCTCAACTGAGCACAATAAATAAATCATGGTACTATCCCCCTCAACAAGGGGAAGAAAATAAAAATCAACTATTGGGCATTTCCCCAGTAAGTCAGAGATTATTCGCACAGCACAAGGCAGGAAGATCCTGCCGAGACACCACACGGGAACGTGGGGGTCAGGATCATCCCAGCTTTGCCCTGCAACGAGGGAGGAGGAGGAGATGACAAATTTAAGGCACCCAAAACCCTCCACTTCTTGCTCTGGAGCCACCTGCCTGCGTGACCTTCACGAGGGGATGATGCCTGAGGGAAAGGGAGATGAAGAAGCTGGCAAAAGCCAAAAGGGGCAATTTTTCAGGTACTCGGAAACATCAAATTGTTTGCTTGCTGAATGCAGATTGCCTCAGATCACTTGGTGGGAAGGAAAAAAAAAGCAACAGTTCTGCAGGTAGTTAAAATTACTGATTGGATCCATCACTCCAGCAGGTCCCCCTCATCCCGACTGATGGGCTAGGGGGACTTCCGACACCGTGCCCTGTGGGAAGCAGGCAGATTCCTCCAGGAACCGTCTCCAGGAAAAATAACGTTTTTCCCACTCAAGTGCAAAATGCGGGAGCATTTATGCTTCTCCGGGTTCCCCTCTATGTGCCAGTTAGCCAATCGCTCTCATTTCCAGATCGGTGCATGCAGACCTCCCTCCACCAAGGCCCTTCTAACCTTCACATCCCCGAAGGAATTTTAATTACAACCCACTTGGGCAGCAGCTTCCATGTAAGCAACGAGCAAACAAGCTCCGACGCCCCTGTTGGAAAAGGACACAGCAAAAGCCACTGAAATCCTGCACATGGCAGGGCGAAGAGCGAGCGCAGACTGCTCCTGCACTTTATTTTTTATTATTTGTGATGTATTATTTGTAATACTTGCACCACTCATTGAGGATTACTGTTTCATTCATATAATGATGCAGAACTTTATGAACAGCAGAGAAAACGGTGAACAAAACCCATTCAAGAGGCTTCATAAAATCCTGGTTTCTTGTAATTCCATCGCACCTGCTTGCAGTCCCGCTAGATGCTACGTCAATTAGTGGTTTAGTTTAAATGATCAGTTCTCCGGCTTTGCGTGGGCCGGGCTGATGGATGGGGGAGCAGCAGGGAGCTCGGCGCCTCTGAAAAATCACTGCTATCGTGGTTAATTACACTAATGAAGATTGAAGCAAATGAGCAGAGCCATAATCGCTCACTGTTCAGGTTACGTTTACGACTGGAAGGAAATCCACAGGCAGTGGATTTCCAGTCCAAGGAGAGATGCACGACACATCACCAACCCTCAGCAGCTCCATCTAATACAGCCTCCTTCACCTGCCCGAAGCTGTGGTTTCCCCTTCCCGCTCCAGGGACCCTTGGATTGGGGCCCCAACCTAAGTTTTAGCCAATTTACAGCACAATTTGGTCTTTATATTATTTCCTTTCTTGCATTTTAAGGCTTCTCCCCAAAACCTCAGGTGCCCATTTGAATTTACTAAAAACGCAGGCTGAAAAGGACCGTCGGAAGCCACGAAGTGCTCAAACCCTCTGCAAAGGGACATCCTCATCGTGGAGGGCTGCCGGCTTCCCACGGCATCGCCCTGCCCACGCCTTCCCCACAGGGAGCTCCCGGAAAGCCTCTTTCTTTCCTTCAAAGACAGCAGTAGAAGCAGCAAACGAGTTTAATTAGCACGTAAAGCCCCAAAGCACTGTGGGGCTGGAGGGTGCCGGGTACCAGGTATTTTCGCAAGCCCCTCATCCCAAATTCCTGCTTCAAGACCCATCAATCTTACACGGTTTGGGTGTAGAGAGCCAGGTCTTTGCTCATAAAAAAGAGGAGCTTTTGCAACCAAAATGCCCCTCATCAGCACAGTCAGCGCAGTTTAAGACTGTTCCTGCTTTTAGAGATGGGGCTCTTTAGTACACCTGCATTTGGGCTCTGATGACAGCAGGGTAACACTGGCCATCCCCAAATGTTCGCGTCGGGCCTTCCAAGTGGGAAAAACCACGGCGAGCAAGGGAAGGGAACAGCTTTTGTGCAGCAAGCTGTATTTTCAGACTGAGATACTGCACTGAAATCCAAAGCACCTGATGCCAGCTGATGCTTTGAACAGCAATACGCGTCCGTGTGCGCCCTTGCTCAAAACGCGCAGCAAACGGAGCTAATGGTTTCACGGGGACCGCGTGCGGCAGCCTGAGCACACGGCTCGTTACCAACCTGCTTCATCTCCAAAGCTGCAGCTTGAGATCCCCTTTCCGAGCTCCGCGGCTCTGCAATCAGCAGCCTTGGTTAGAGGAAAAAGTTACCTGGTGCTCTAGGAGTCAGTTTAACTGAACAATATCGTGAAAAAAATGTAATGAAAATTAACTTTAAAGAAAGCACACGCGTATCTTAGATTATGTCTCCAGAGCGGGGGATGCTACGTAATGGTTGGTGCTTCTTTAGGATTTCCATTCCAGTGTTCCCTCTCATGTCACTGTTACCCATGTTGAGATGGAAAATCATACAAGAACAAGCTATAAACCCAGGGAACTAAGCTAGAATTTGATTCTACCAATTAAACACGGAAGGATGACCTTGATGCATAGATAAAAATACTTGCCACTTTAGGCCCACTTTCTATAAAAACAGTTCTCACTTGCAGGAAAAAAGGCATTTTAATGAGCTTTCCAGTTCCCACATTTACATTTCTTGCAAGTTTGTGGCATAAACAGTTCAAAAACTGGTGCTGAATCTTTCAGCTTTTTATTTTTAATTGAGAATCGCAAGGGCTGAAGCTCTCTTTGATAGAGAACAATGGTAATTAAAAGCCTCCTCCAGCAGCATCCGCTCAACCATCCACGGCAGATTTGAGGAGAGGACCAAGCTGCTCCCAAGCCAACTGCAGGCTGATCCCAGCACGCGGGAGCCACAGCATCAGCACCAGGGGGAGGATGGAGAAGCCATGGGAACAAACACCCTCCCCAGAGCTGAACCCTCTGCCCTTCGTACGTGTGACACCGCGCCGGGAGGGGACGTCTTCCACCACCCAGAAGCAAGGAGGACATGGCTGGACCCGCACACTAGGATCACACGAGGGCACAACAGGGAGAAGCACTACAAGGTTACGTACTTCCATAGAACGCGCTTAGCGCTCACCTCCAGCAACATGCCGTGAGATACCTGGCTACGCAGCGCCCGACTGCCTGCAGAAAGCACGGAAAGCACCACGGGCCGGCCCGAAACCTGACGGATGGGCACGTTGGGCCTTCCCTTCGCTCCTCCGTCCTGCAGCGCAGCCATAAAGCCCTCGAGGGGAAGGGGCCTGCAGCTAAAACAATGTCTAATTCTCCAAATCGTTACTGAAATACTTCATGATTTGGGAAAACAGACAGGAGCTTATCCAAATATTGGACTTAGGCAGAAATGTGTACAGTTTGTAACTAACGGTCAAAATGATTGATACTCCTTTTCTGTTAAGCTACTCTGTGAGAGTAGGTGGGTTTTTTTCCATAGAGCAGCAGCTGCTCCAAAACCCTGTTAATATGATCTTAATTTATTAGAAATTCTAGCCGAGAGATAAACCGGCTTTTACAATTCCCTCACTTCCATATCCATTTCTACACTGCAGATATTTAAGACACTGATGCTTAATTTAGTAACATTTTCATTATCCCTAAGGATTACTCAAGAACACTTACACGGAAAACCATTTTGTCTGAACTGTATGGGTTGCTGATAATTTGGTTTCGGGTTTCTTAATGGTACTTTTTATATATATATTATATATATATATATACACACACATATATATGTGTATATATATAGTTAGATACATATATATGGGGGAGATATACATGGGGGTACTGATAATGCAGTTTTTAAGGGGATGTTTGTGAAAGTATGTGTGTGTATATGCACACAAACACACTCTAACACACATATATATACAGAAACACACCCTTAAATATTCTATTCTCCATATGCCCGATTCATCAGTATGACTCTGAACACAGAAAAGCCAAACACAAGGGCAGGAGAAGTGTCCTCCTCCCTGCGGGGAGGCTCCAGGACGGATGAGCATTTTGGGAGCACAACCCTATCCCCCGGACAGGCTGGTGGAACTTTTCGTCCCTCAGAAACTCCTTGAATCATTTTCCAGCCTTTTTTCTCCCCATGCAGGTGACTCAGCAATACGCCCGGGTGCAGGAAGACGGAATCACATGGCATTGCTTAAATGCACATTGTCTAAATACATCTCCACATAGGTGCATGGGGACATTGCTCCAGAGGAGGGGCAGGAATAGGACCTCCAGCAAATGTATAAAATTAATACAAACAAAATCAAAATTTCATATAAAATTAACGTTGGGGAGAACAAGCACCAGGACCAGCTGCTCATTCCACCAAGTACTGAGGGCTCTGCAAGAAATGCAGCTCACAGCAAAGGAGCTTCCCAAGCCAGGGCATCTTCCTGCTCGCCCAGCCACGAGGGCAGCACCCACGGGAGCACCTCGGCCTTCCCAACGCCACGAGCTCCGGGATCCTCCTGTGCTAGGGAACGGGGCATTTCCGTGGCGGCCGTCCTGTGCCGTCCCCGCCGCCCAGGAGGGGATTAAAGGAACCCAAACCTGTGTCAGACAAGGGCCAAGACGGTCCCATCGCAACGGCTGCTGTAATTACAGCTCGGGGAATTTTCTGCAACACTTGTGCTTTTTGCCATTAGACCACACAAAACTTGTTGGCTGATATTCTACCCCGTTTCTGCATGATATTCAAATATCACAAATCCTCCTGGCCTTAGAAGAAGATCAAGGAGAAATAACAACAAAAAAAAACGCAGTTTAGGGACCTTAGGGCAAGGAAAGGAGAAGCAGGAGCAGAGCGGGCGGCGGGAGCCACGTGCTGGGGATGGCAGCAACTCGCCTTCCATGTGGGAGCTCCTGCTTGCTACCAGAAACATGGATCTCGTGCCAATGGGAATCTGGGGCTCCAGGTCAAGCCTGAGGAAACCTCCCCGTAACTTCCGGTACTCGTTTCTGCTGTTTGCACCCACGTTGCAAGGCTGACACTGCTACTGAGAGGGACAAATACACAAAAGCGACCCCAAAATATCAGTAGTAAATCATGAGATTTAGCTGACTCCACAGGTTAAGCCCATAAATACCAAACTGCACCGGGGGAGCAGCAATCGCAGAGTGAAGCGCGCTGGCACCGATCCACTGAGGTTCTCTCAGAGCTTCCCCCCATCGGGCTCCTTCCTGCAAATCTTCGGCACTGCCGGTGAGCAGGAACGACCAGCAGGAGCCACACGGCACTTCCAGAGGAAGGGAGCCGTGTGTAGGAAGCGCAGAACTTCCTTCGGACCTTCCCAGCTCCTCACGGTTACGGTGTATCCGAGAGAGGCTCCTTTGCCCCAAGCTGGGGACTTCCACGACATTGGGCTTAGCACCACATCTCCCGAATCCGTTCCTGGAGTGAAGTCTATTCCCAATATGTGCCACAGAGCTTAATTAGAAATAGAAATCAATAGTCAACACAGACTGGTTGAGATTGGTCCGGGAAAGATTTTCACAGTTTCCAGCGTTGGTTCAGATTTCGGCCCTGGAACCGTTTCCAGCAGTAATGAATGCTTAATGCCAAGAGAGCCACCCAGGCGGATTACTCCGTTATTACAAGATTTAATTTGCTTTTCAAGCATCTATGCTCTCCCGGGAAGGACGGCGCTTCCTCTTAGCAAAGCAACTGCCACAGGTGAGGACCTGCTTCACAGGAAGCCAAATCTGAGGTTAAGACAAGGCAAGATATTGGCAAAGGGCCAAGATCTTCACATAAAAACCTTGAAATAACTTAATACCTGCCATCAATAACCGTAACATTTTGCATATGAGAAATGTCCATTACTCCAAGGACAAATAGCCAATGCAAAGCTGAATGGCTATAAATGGTACAAATTATTTTCAGCAAACCCAACATACGGATATTTCTGCAGATTTGGGAAAACAAAGTGTCTTTTCTCTCCTGTACCCCAAGCCTTGATCCAAGTGCTGGAAACGCTGTCACCCCCTGACCCTCTGCACAGCTATAACGTAGTATTTTCATACCTGATTTGTGGCCATGCAACTATTAATTTAAATGCCAATGGCTAGACAAAATAGGCTTTATCTAGATTTATCACCTCAATTTCTACTCAAAAAACATAAACATGTTTCTTTTTTTTTCCCCCCTATACAGCAGGAAAACCAGCAGAAAATGTATGTGTTCTGCTAGAACAGGAATCCTCATTAGCATACAGCTATAAAGCTGCATTAAAACATTCCAGGCATTTCCTTACAAAGCACAACAGCGATTCCATCACAATCCATCTGCATTTACTCCCCCCTTCACGTGCACTGGCAGCACAAATACGGCTGGGATCATGCTCCTGCCACGTGCACCCTCAAACTTACCACTAAAAAGGTGCCTTAAATCAAACTTTGCTTTAATCTTACTTGCAATTTTAGCACAGCAACAGTGGCAGGCTTTGCATGCGGCGTATTTGAGACATCAGGTGCCGAATGCTGCCCTCGGTGCCAGTCAGGGCAGATCCATCGTTTTGGAAAGACCCCAGCCCTGTCACATCAGCTTTATGATTTGCACTGGGAAAGCGAAAATGGAATTTTTTCCCTGTTTTTTAGCCCGGTACAAATATTTCAACACCGGAGCCTGCTCCCACCCAAGCCTGCCCCTGGCCCGGGTGGCAGGAAGCCCGAGCAGCGCCGGCCCCGGCAGAAACCCCAGGGGCGCCGGCGGCAAAGTTGAACCGTTTCCCAGATGAAGGGTGAACTTTAACCTGCTCCGTGTTTCCCTGCTCGGCGGGGCCGTGCAGGAGCCGACGGCCTGTTTTGTAAAAACCCCTGCGACTCGTTTCCCCACTGCTTTGCGCCCTCGCCTCGCGGAAATGCTGCAGATGTTTGCGCGGCTGGCGAGGGCCAAACAGGGTTTTTCCGCTCCCCTATTCGGTCCCTCTGCAATATATGGCAGAAAATCAGACATTTTGTGTTTTTGAGATTACTACAGCAACACAGGACTCCTCTGGCCTTTCTTTTAATTGCCAGGGTGGCCCGTTGAGGCTCCCAACTGGGGAACACAGGTTATTCCGGAATAGTTTCCAGTGGATCGGCACCGTGCGCTGCCATCCTGCGGGGCAGCCTGAGGGGGACACCGAGGGGGACACGGCTGCTCCTCGCGTGTCCCAACGCTGCCAGCTACCGCCCGCCGTGCCAAGGGAGGGCTCCGAGCGCCACGGGAAAGGAGACAACCGAAGGCGTTAGTGCAACCTCCGCGGTGCTGCTTCCAAACAAAAAAACCTCACAGCTGCTTCAAGAAAACGCTGCAGAAAATAAATAAACAAAGCACAGGAATTAACCACCAACGCCTGGATTCCTTTTATGATTTTCTGCCAGACTTTTATCTCCAAGAATGACAGGAACAGCTTACAACAAGCAGGATCACAGAGTCATTAGATGGGAAAAGATGAGAATTTTTTGAGGTTTGAAGCGAATGATTCAATGATCAGGTAACAGTTACTTCAACTATTCAGCCCTTTACCAAATTACGGTAATGGACAAGCACAATTTCCCTCTCCAGTAACTGCTTCGGGCCAAAGGGAAGTAGAACCAAGCAAGATGAAGAACCCAGAAATAAAATCAAAAATGCAACTTTCCAAAATACATTCTGAATAGCCTTTACTATATTTCCATATCAAAGCAATAGAAAAATAATATGTGGTCCCAGGCCTGTAAAAAAAAATCAGCGCAAAATGACTAATTGGCAGGAGAGTTTTCAAAGCTTTACGATCCCATCAGTAATGACACACATTACACTATGGAGCAAGTGATCTTGGATCACGTCCATCCTGGAGTGACCAGGCACTGCATGCTGCATTAAGGCTGTAATCTCAGCCCTAACAATAATTTTCTTGGCTTAATTGTGTCATATCACTAATATCACCGATTTCTGCAGATCATGCATTTCTCCTCTCAGGCCTAGCGCCTTGTGTTACGTGGCCAGAATTTTTTGGCCTTTAAGAGGGCAGATCCAGCTAAAATCCTCCCGGGACAGCAGCCTGCAGAAGGCAACAACGGATCTTCTTGCCTCTTTGCAGGGTTTCGGATATAAACGTCCAAGTCAGAGCTAGTTGAAACACCTTAAACCAGTGCAAAACTCCAAGTGAACAGAACAAGGTGTCCGTCTTCACAAAATGTGAGAATGATGGAAATGTCCATCTTTCATCCATTTTTTTTTTACTCTTAAACAAGTCTGCTATTTGCACAGCTTACACAAATAAAAAGATGACCAATGCTTCAGTACCATTTCTATTAAAAATAGCTTTCATGAGTAAGCAAGAAAAGCCACTATGCACATGTATAACAGGAGCTTTCTAAGGATATTAGCTTTTATTTTCTGGGGAGTTGCTTAAAAGTAGCAGTATATAAAGGATTATGAAACATACTTATTGCAATGCCCTTCTCAAGCCGGGCTAATGAAGCAATGATGCGAGCAAACTCCTTATTTCAATATTTATGAAATTATAAGCAGCTCAAATAAGAAATCAGAGTAACATGTAACACGCATAGTCATAGCAGATGGACCTTTTTTCTAAAGGGAAAGCGAAACAAGAGCGCGGCCGCAGCTGTGAGACAAAGGCCAAGCGCCTCTACAGACCCTACAGGATCCAACAGACCCTACAGACTCTACAGACTCTACAGGTGCGGAGCAGGCACCTGGGCACGGAGCCCGCGCGAAGGGGCCGTTCTGCCTACCTTGCACCGTGAGCTCCGCCCGAGCTTCCAGAGTGTCGTTCCCGCTGCCGGCGACGCAGGAGTAGGTGCCAGCGTCGGCCTCCGCCAGCTCGCGGATCTCCAGGCTCCCTCCGGCCAGC
The DNA here is from genome assembly GCF_000705375.1 of Tinamus guttatus. The sequence goes on along the minus strand of NW_010588981.1, from coordinate 28,216 downwards.
AGGAGGAATCTTCCCGACCTGTGCAAAGCAGGACACGGCCGCGGTCAGACGCGCAAACGGATTTCCACGGAGCGTCAACGTGCAAGTGCCGTATGAGCCGCCCGAATAACCCCACGTGTTTGTGTGCAGTGTGTCTGGGCGCTGTCTGGGGGCGCCGGCTGGCTGAATCTTCAACAAGGTGGTTGAACACAGAGCGAGGTGGTTAAACACGGCCCGAGGGCCGCGCGCACCCAGCGTCGCTCGCCCCAACGCCTGGGCACCGCGGCAGCCCGGCCACCTGCAGCCGCAGCTCCAGCTCCTCCCAAGCAAGGGGGATGCGAGGTGTTGTACGCCCCAGCAAGGAAAATGAACCACTTCAGCCACATCATGAAACAACCGTTTGGAAGGGCAGCTGGAAGCTCAGGGCTCGGGAGGTGGGAGAGGATTGAGCCTGCTGGTAAACACTGAGGAGCATGAGAGGACAAATAACTTCGGACCCTCATGGGGGCCAGGACACACAGGTCAGTAAAATTACCTTTCCTATACCAGGCTTTTTACTAGCATTACGTTAGGAAAACTAGTATTATCCTCTGAGAGGTAACTATTACAACCCAAAGGTGTTTGGCTAACTCACCAGTTACCACGTGAACATGGACTTAGGGTGGTATTACAATCGTTGATTACAATTCTGGCTCAATATACTTAATAAAAAAAAAATGAAGAAACATAACCATTATTTGAATTAAGGCAAAGAAACCCATTGTAAGAGTGCAGGATTTTCCCTTTTCATCCATTTAACACTGCGGCAGCTCTCGCCGCCGGCCTCTGGAACAGAGGAGCATAATCCTCAATTCAGCAGAGGTTTAACCTTTTCTTTGCAGTGTAGCTTCACAGAAGTTATTAAACACCATGAAGATCATTAGGTTGAATACAGAGCAAACTCAATGAAAACTTCCATCCAAGCAGTCTGACATCTTCCCCCAGTGGCAGCTCACTGAGGCCCATTTTTAGCTTTTTTTTCCAGTGATTTTTATCTCTGAAACTGTTAATGCAGTAAGGAAGGTCTTAAAGAGTAAAGTGGTTCCCATGGGCCAGTATCCTGCTTCTCCCCAGGTGTCAGGAAGCGGGGACAGTGCGAGCACACGGAGACCCCTCCTCTGGGCAGTGCCCTATTCCTCAGCTCCGTGGACGGAGACGGCGCTCCGGTGAACCTGGATATTCCATGGACTGTTTTGCTGGGCTCTGTGAATTTTAGGTTAATGCCAATCCGCAGTGGGGCAATAACTTCACATGCTGTCGTCTTGTTGACGAATCAAACCGGTTTTAAAACAATGTTTCAAAGTATGCATTTAAAAAAAGACATTAGGTAAATATTTTATCACAGCAAACTAGTTGCACAGTGTATTGCACTGAGGCTTGCTGCCTGAGCAAACGGCAGCACTACCGCCACTCAGGGCTGCTCATATTTACTTATTAATATATTAATAATTAAAATGCAAAAAATGCGAAGCTTGTTGCAGCCTTTGACGCATCCTCCATCAAAACTGCACATCTTCCCTTTACCTGGGCCTATAATAAATATGTGTTCCCCAAAAGCACAGCACTCCAAATTCTTAACATTCATCTGGGGCATACAGGTTCCTACACAGCACAAGGGACATCAACAAGGGAGCTCAAAGAGAAAACATTTAATTCTCTCTTAGATGAACTGCCACAGTTGCAACACAAAAGGAAAGATAAATAAAAGGTTATATTCCTAAACCATTCCACAAGGGTAAAAAGGGGTTAAAAAGGTTGACCAGACTGACTTGTGCATGTGTATATTGTGTATATGTACCTATGTATATTTAAAGATGATTTAAGAGATTTTCTAGGCAGCAAACATTAAAACCTGCCCAGATGGTAAGGATATATTTTTAATTGGCATAAAGAAAAGCCATCTTAACCACTAAAGTCCTATTTTCATGCAAAGAGCTATTTTAATACAAAATAAATTTAATTAAAAAAATCCATTTCATTGGCAAAGCCAAGCATTGCCATCTTCAGATGCTGCAGCACAGTAATACAAAATAAATTTAATTAAAAAAATCAATTTCATTGGCAAAGCCAAGCAGCATTGCTAGCCAGACGAAACACAACTGTCTTTGCTCACAACCCTCCCTTATTCCTCTGGGGGTTCTGCCTTGAGATATTTATTTTACATGCAAGAGGAATATTCCTTTGCCTTTCAACTTTATCTTCCTTAGGAGAGAGGGATCCTGTGGATGTAGCACACAGGAGAGCACAGGAATACACGGGCACTTGTAGCCTGCAGTTTGAGGACAAACGTTGCAGAGAAAAATGTCTCAGCATCACATTATTTGGAGGAAAAAGGGGCACCTCTCCCAGCCTGTGCCCATTAACCTGGGCTCATTTGCTGTGGAAGCAGGGGGGGGATGTTTAATAAAACAACACTTGGAAAGAGCGACGACTGTATGGATTCTCTTCTTGCCTTTCCACAGAATTTCTGTGGGATGAAGAAAAGATGCTCAAGGGAAAAAAAATGCTTTAAGACACGTAGAGTGTCACGGCGTAGAGCCTGATGCTTCCTGGTGCTCCGCACTCAGGATACACACAGTGACACACAATGCAAAAACCTGACACTAAATATCCTGGAAAAAAAAAGTCAAGCCATCCACAGCTTAAGCTGTGCACAGAGGAGGAGTGAACGTGTTGCTAAAGCCCCCCAATTTGGAACCTCCTTCCTTTGTGTTTTGAAGGGATATTAGATAAGCCTTTGTGAAGCCCTCAGAAGTCACCAGGAAAATTCAGAGTTATTCAAAGCAGGGCTTGAAAAGCAGGACTCCACATCCAAAAAAATGAGAAGAAAAATAAAATAGCAAAAGCAGCTGTCCCGAGAGGGAGCTGCAGCCTGACAGGGCCCAGTCAAGGGGGCATCGGGACTGGGGCCAGTCCCTCTGCAAAGCTGGCACTGCCCCATTTTGCACACCACAAATTTGGTTCTTCGCAGGCACGTTTATTCCAATTTCATTACCTCTGATTGTAACAAGCCTGCATCAACCTGTTTTCTGTGAAAGACGTCTTATACTTACAAAAAAGGAACCAAAAAAGGAAAAGTAAAATCACGTGCCATCAGATCAACACCAGCCCAGCTCCTCAGTGCTATGGTGGGGGTTACCTAGGGAAACTTGCATTTTCCAAAGACAGTTCAAATTATGACACTTTGCTGGTAACAAAGTGACAGGCCACGACTTTGTCAGCGCTGTAAAAGACTTCCATGCTCCTTTAGCTGCCTTCTGTGGCCACCAAACTTTGGCCCATAACCCAGCTCCATCCCTCACTCCTTCATGATTACCCTCCTTCTACAGTGAATCTCACCGCTGATTTTGAAGGTCTTTGAGAACATGCAACTCTCCACTTGTAATTCTCCTGTTTACGGATGTATTTTCATGAGAAAGACAAAAACACAGTTTTCTTTGGTTCTGCTCTGTTTTCTTTCCCTTTTCTGCCATATTCTTTTGCACGAATACACCAACGATAATTCGGAATAGAGCCAGTACCACTTAATGCATTCCTAGAGGCCTGCAAATAGTTTTTAATCTTACTTATATTTTAATACTCAATTTTATAAGAAATTATGGAATGCTGCAGGAAGCCCATTCTTCAGCTCTTCTCGAGCAGTTAGGTGCATACGTAACATTGGACATCCTCACTGCAGAAAGTGTGACACTAGTGAGGAAGCTCCGCAGAGACAGATGCCAACATGAGGAAGCCTCAGCTTTCCTGCCGTACCCTTATGCCCTTCATTGCTGCTTTTATTCCACAGGCCATCTAAGAGTAATTTATTCTCAAAGCCTTCCTGTTTCAAATAAGATTTCTTGGTTTCGTGTGTCTGCAGGAAATAGTACAAAACTGTTCTCTCATGAACTGCCTTACTTGTCATAACTCTCAGTCACGAAGCCCTCTGGCACCCAAACACAGTAGCATACATTTTGCTGCTTTAAAGCCAAGCAGTAATCCAAGTGGGTTCTCATCTAAAATGAAAGCTCTAACTCAGCTGCTAAATTCCTACCCGTATGTGAGAATATTGGCCACTGCTCACCCTTCTGGGACAAGCTCTTCTTCATTTCTTGTCCACCTGATGGATGGCGTTGGGAATCCTACTGCCACACATGGGAAAATCGCACTCTGCCCGGCAACTCTGGTGAGTGAGGAGGGCTGCCTCAGGAACGCCACGGGCTGCGGCACCTCGGGATCTGCAGGTATTTTGTGAAAGACAAACAAGTTACCAGAACATGATCGCATTGATAGAACGAATAATACAAGATAAATCACTTGCAGTGAAAAGCCTCCGCCTTCACAGGCCTGAGTCGCTTCTTACCTACACGAAGAGCTCGTGGCAGGAGGCCCCGCCAGCCTCCCACGTGCAGAGCTCTAACTTGTTCTTCAGACCAGCAAGCAGATCCCCAGCCTGATGGGACTCCAAGGCCTCAGACTCCCGGGGAAGGAGTTTATGCCAAGAACTACAACCCTGAAGCGGGACTGCCATCACCCAGCAGACAGCTGCTAAGCAGAACCCCCGGGCCAGTGCGACCCAGCCAACCTCTGGCTGCTGCCCAAACCCCAAGGCCGGTTCATGAGGCCTATGCCTGTAAAATAAGATTACTTTCTGTTGTGGCATTGAGGTCCAGTGGGCTAGGATTCGATACACAAGTTCACAGTCACCTCACTGTATTCTAACCATCTGGCTCGGGAGAACAGGCTGCTGAACACACAGGGATGGCCGCGCCATTGTTTGGACAATTGGGAACGGTGCCTACCCAGCTCGCTCAGGCAGCTGCTGAAGAACGAGACAAGGGCAGAGCCACACGCGCTGGCCACCGCGACCACCACAGCGGTGCCCTCCATCCCCTCCGCCTGCGCTCCCCACTAGGGGAAGCTACCGGCAACGGCGTTACTGGTGTCCCCTAAGACAGTCACCCCAGGTCACCTTCCGTGACTTGAGACAAGCCAGCTATGGCTGAACCCAAAAGATTCCTACAGTCAACACGACAGGAGAATTTATTAGGAGACCCCAATCATCACGGATCAGAAAGCTTCAGACGTTCGTTTGAGGGGCTCTGGAAACATGAAGGCAAATCAGACTTTAAAAACTGTTTTTTTTTTTTTTTTAAGTCCTCTTCTTCAAAAAGCTGTATCCTTACTTGAAAAAAATGATAAGGATAAATGCAAAAGGATTTAGTGAAACAAATTTTTCTTTTAAGCATAATTTCCTTAGGCAAATGCCTCGATTTTAAAATGGAGAGCCCTGCAACTGTAATTTAGGAAAATTTAAAGTACTTTAGCATTTTAAATAGAAAACCCAGAAAAAAGCAGTCATTGACAGGGACGCCCAAGGCTGCTCGTGCAAGCACCTGCCCCGAGCAGCCCTAGTGACAGCACGAGCTCAGACCAGGCCACAGAGCCTCCAAACTGGCTTGAAAACCTCCAAAGATGGATATTCAGCAACCCTCCCTCGCAGTCCTTCCAAACAGTGAGAACTGAATCAGAATTGCTACATACAGACTAATTTGGAAGATGCAGCACAAAGCCCTGGAAATAATTAAGAAAATCCACACAAAACAACCATTATTTCCCTAGTTTGGGAAAGCAATTTCACATTCCTGTTATGTTTTTGGTTAATTTTCCTAACTGTGTTAGAACATCTGGTGATATCAAGATCTATGCAATATTGTCATTAGGAAAAGAATGGGCTCAATGTAGAAACACTTTCATACTCTAAGAACCACTTTCGTTTGGAAATTAGAGAAACAATACTTGGAACATGGGAGGAGAAACTTGGAAACACACCTTAATCCCCAAATTCTTGCGCTCAAGGAAATGAGCAATTCCCTCCTCCTAACAAGTCACACACACAACTGTGTTTATTGGGGACCCGGAAAAACCTTTTAGGAATGCCTTAAAAAAAAAAAAAAAAAGCTAAACCATTAAACACAAGGGCAAAAAAGCATTTGCATGTCTCTGACTTATTCTCAGCATTACAAAGGGCTGACGACTGTCTGATTTTTCCATTTTTCAAGTGCACAGTGCAGATGCACCATCCCAAGGCCAACTGCTTTAATGGAGTATCTATGCTCATTTTCAGCTTCTTGAAGCAGCAGCCTCCACAAATCCTATTAGCTGCTCCCTTTGCAGGAATTCTCTTTTCTTTTTACCCCTTTTCCCTTGAATAATTTTAGTTTTTACCTGTT
>NW_010588981.1:0-21026 GCF_000705375.1 Tinamus guttatus | reverse complement strand
CTGGAACAGGCTGCCCAGAGAGGTTGTGGAGTCTCCTTCTTCGGAGATCTTCAAAACCCGCTTGGACACAGCCCTGTGCCACATGCTTTAGGTGACCCTGCGTGTGCAGGGGGTTGGACTAGATGACCTCTAGAGGTGCCTTCCAACCTTAAGCATTCTGTGATTCTATGAAACCCTTGGGAAAGCAACAATGAGAAACAGCTGATGCTACAGGTGTTTGGGGTTTTTCCCCACTTGAATGAAGAGGGGTTTTAGTTGGACTGCAGAATTCTTTGTTATTAGCACCCACTTAAGCACAAAACATAACTGTGGTGCAAGCGCTTTCTGAAACACCCTGCAAGCGCCCTGGAAAACACCCGCCAGCTGGGCACGCTGTAGCCTGTGACTCACCGCGTTCCTAACACCGACATCACGCTGCTCTTGTGCCCTTATCCCTTCCCAAAGCTCATAAAGGACCCGCTCCAAACAGCCACGTCCCCTTTCCTCCCAAACACTATCTGGAGGCTCATTCTGTAGCCTTGCTCTTTGGGGAACAGAAGAAGGAGTCTTCTCGTTTCCAGGGCTGCTCTGTTCACGAGAACCCTGCACTGCTTTGATCTTGACCTTGTTTTGGCATTACACTTAATTATTTTTTGCATCCTTGAGATTCACCCGCTGCTCCCTCCCTCCAAGGTATTCCGACAAACAAATCACAGCTTCTCTCAACCTTAGATGTGCTTGACCAGTGAAGCTCAGGCTGTGGCTCCATCTCATCCCCACGCATCCCTGCAGCCTTTCTTTGGGGAAAGGGCAGCCCCGGCGCCAGGGACAGAGTCCGGCCTCCTGCTCCAAGGAGAAATTTTTCTCATGATAGTTTGGATTGAACGATTATTTCCACCAATGAGGCAAAAGAAAATTATCTATTATAAGGGGAGTTTAAAGCTAGGTTTGATTTCCAAGGAGCGTGTGAAGGTATCAACCCAGCATTTGTTAAAAAGAAGAAAACAATAAAAGATACTTTGGGGTTCTAGTACTAAAAGATTTTGTTTTTTCATGTGTGTCCACACAGTTATCATTCCTTAAACAGTTTAATGAAACACATAATATATTTATGAGTTATTTGTTTCCAGAGCTGGTTTTAGGCTTTTTTAGTGGAATCCCAATGGAACCAGCAAATGCTTTCCCCTACTTTTCTCTGATTGTTTTTACTTCAGTAAGGATGAAGTAAAACGTGCGAGAACCTGACATACTTTCCAAACCTATTACTTCCCACGTACCAAGCAGGAAATTCTCTGCTGCCCAACCTCAGTCCTGCCAAAGGTCTTGGCAATTTTACCCAAGTCTCACCAGCTTTCACACCTCGCAGCCCTTCCCCATGACGAGCGTGACGCAATGCGACCACGAATGGGCACACGGACTGCTAGTAATTAACATCTTGTAATTTGCTTCCCCATCCTTGCTCTCCTGATCAACTCGATCAATGCTGAAATCATAACTCCTTTGTGCGGTTTGTTATAACAGCCCCGCAAAAATGCAAAAATTTTAGAAAAGTAACTACAGAGGGGCATAAAAATGCGACAAAGCCCCTACACCAACTATGATGCTCCAGCAAACTAATAGGTCCCAAACTCCGTCACAGAATGGGCAGCCAAGTCCAGCCACCGGCGCAGGATTCATTCAACCTTCTCAGCTTCTTCTCTTGAAGTTCACTCGGCATCATTTGGCCGGGTGGCAGGGGCACCAAACGCGGTTTAACACAGCATTAGTTAATAGGACCTACTCCTTCAACCTCACCAGCAAACCAAACACACCTCATAACTGCAAAATGCAATCCTGGAGAGCAGAAATCCAGCTGAAATTAGCTGAAGGAAGGTAAGACCAGAGCTTCCATGGTCCTCCCTACCATTAAAACACACAATTACCACCACGTTAAGTGTTTTTCCCTTGCTTAGCCAAAGCAGATAGAAGATGACACAACCTGACCTAAAAGGGACAGCCTTAGAAAGGGAAGCAGGGGGCAGGAGGGTGCCCAGGCCCCCGATTACTCTTTCTAAGACAAAAATTAATGGCCCTTATAAAAGAAGAATAAGATCCAAGCGGTCTTGTGAAAGAAAAGAGCTTGACAGGTTAAATAATCCCAGGCCAGGCGGCTCTCAATTCCGCAGGCCCATGTGAAGGCGCTATCCAGGGGGAGGTCGGAAAGGGCTGTCCCACAAAGCCACAAGAATGCCTGGAACAGGGACATGCGGGAAAAACTCCTGCAGGAGACTCAGCTGCACAGAGATGCCGGCACCCCGGCCGGGCCACGCAGCAATGGGAAATACTGCGAACTCTTTTAGAGAAAAACATGGAGAATTCATAAACAGCAAAGCGGCCCCTCATGAGCAGAGCATTTGAGAGCTGATAAACAGGAAACTTTTTAATTAATACATCAGGGGGAAGAACTTCATTCTTTCTCAGCTAAATGCTCATATTTTATTGACGGTGGCTAGAGACAACAAGGGGGCCCGGCAGAAAGCAGGGGGGAAGCACTAAAAAGAGCATGAGTAAGTAGCCAATTATTAGACAAATAATGGCTCAGTGGAGGGGAATGGCAAAAAAAAAGGGGGAAGATAAGAAAGCAAAGGGGAAAAACAAAGCAGCCCCCTGTCGAGACGGGGTTACTGGCCCCTTCCCCACTTCCCTGGCACATGGGGGACAAGAAAGCACATGGGTTATGTGCCAAAACCAGCATTGTGCCCTCTGGCAGTTCATATTCCTGCAAGCCACAGCAGGTCCAGGACATACGTATATATACATATATACACACACACACACACACACACACACACAAAATATATATTTAAATCAAATTGCAACATTCTTTCTGGCTTATGTGGTGTCAGGAAGCTACGCTCTTTAAAATGAGGCCTAAACAAGAAACTCATCTTGAACAGGTCAGACTTAATAAACGACCACGTTGTAGAGGTTTCCGTTCTGCAGGTTTAAGAACCTAGGACTAGTTACTGCAACCTTCTTCGAAACAAAATCTCCCCCTAAAAGGGAAATGTCTATATGTAAATTTGGTAGCCAGTAATGGTAATTTGAAATTGCACTTGTTTTTTTCTTTTTTAAATGCATCTACCACTCTCCGCGGATCCATCTTCCTTCCATGTTTCTCACCGTGCTCAACAACTGCACCCAACACCTTAGCTCCGTTCCTGGAAGAGATGCACCGGTTTCTTCAGTTTTCCTCCAAAAGGTAACATTAAACTGCTAAAAAAGGGAAGGTTCACACCAGACTGCAACAGATCCACTTGGGGACCCTCTTCTAGGGATTCAGAATAGGATTCTCACCCTCTAATGAGCATGAAGGGGCTTTAAGCAGCTCACTGACCCATGCGTTAAGGATGGGGGTGGGATTAGCCAAAAATTTAATTTTATTCCTTACCAGGTTCAATCAGATCACAAAAGCCTAAATAAACCTCTGCGTTTTCAGAAGGAAAGTGTGATTTTAATACTGCTTAGCTAGCAAATTTGCATCTCTTCACCTCATTCAGGACTCACTCATTAGACTTAAACGACCGGTTTAAAAAACACCCGCAGGTTGAATGAATGGCCCCGCTGGGGGTTTGGCATCGCTGCCACGACGCTGCCGGCGGCTGGCGCAGGGCAGAGCCGGCTTCGGGTGCTGCCTTCCCAGGGGAGAGGGGAGCGTTCCTGAAAGCGCTGCGGGAGCCCGCGCTGTCGCCACGGCCTGGGGGTCAGGTCCCGAGCATGCGGCTCGACGCGATGGGGACACGGGGACACGGGGGGACCCCGGGCCAGCGGGACGGGAGGGGGCAGCAGGCCCAGCGCTCCCTCGGGCTCGGGCTCCCCCACGTTAAGCACTCGGTACTACAAACTCTTTCTCAACACCTCGGTCCGGGTCCTCCAGCATTTGCAGCTACCGGCTGCAAAGAAAAGAGACGACGGCCAAAGTGTGTTTACTGGCTTGTCCTGATTCTGCACTGGAAGCGTGTAGAATGGTCCTCAACCCGGACCTCTGCCATTGCCAAAAATGCAGTTTTCTCTTTGAAACTCTCTGAATGGACAAATGCAGATTTTAAGGGGCTGAAATGACATGTCCACTGAACATCTATTGTGCTAAATGTCTAAACTCTCCATTTTCTACTAAACATTGACAGAAAAGGAATAAATGGCAGTCTCCGTAAAACCCACCTCTTTCCCATTTTTCTCATCAACAAAAAGAAATGCAATTTTTGTATAAGATTATTTATTAGAGACTCATTGAAAAATGCAGGTGTTTCCTCCCCATGGAAAGGGTATTTCTGCAAGGAAACACTGCTATCCATGCCATTTACCCATCAGCAAGGTGCTCTTAGGTACACTCAGGCACTTCTTAATATCCACTGCTTGGCTCCATCTTCACTTGCTATATAAAATCCAGAACCTGCAGGGTAAACAGGATTACTTTCTTCTCCGTGGGCTTTTCCTAGGGTAGCATCACAGAGAGCAGCTTGGTGCAGTAGACACAGGAATACTCTAGCTTATTTACTGCACTGAGGGGAAGGCGAAGCAGGGAGGCCTCCATAAGAGCATTAATGAATCGAGAAGAGGAGCGGGATGAGGCAGCAGCATCTCCTGGCTCACAGGGCAATTGCCTCCTGCACAGCACGTTACACTAAATGCCATGACAGTTGTTCCCCTCGGCTTCCTATCATTCCAGGGGCAGACAGACAGACAGACAGGTCCTCTGAAGATCGATTCAGAAGCACAAAGCCATAAACAAAACTTAAAAGGCAATACAAGTCACCTAAAAATAGGAACCGTTTCCCAGAGGAAGTTCATTTTCCAGCCGACATCTGCAGGATCCAATAAATCCCAGCGGTCAAATGCAAGTCAAGGACTCGCCATCCCAATTCCTGCCAGGGCTTCTGCGTGATGGCAGCTTGGAGGATAACCACAGCCTTCCTCTCCAGGCTTGAACCCAGCACTGAACTGAGGGATCTTCTTCCCGCTTTCCAGGGCCAACAGGGCTGCGCTTCCCAGCTTTCCAGGACCGGAGCGAACCGCGCCGGGAAGCGTTCCAGGCACCACCGGTGCCATCCTGCTCCCTGCACGGGAGCTGGCTCCCCGTCAGGGATCCACGTGGTGACAAAACAGAGCAGCCCCGTACAAAGGGAGGGCAATGGCACACCCCACATCTCCAGGCATTTAACCTGGACCGCATGGACGCAATACTCCTGCGAGGGTTTCCAAAGAAAGCTTCCTGGCTTTGGAAGGGAGACGGCGAGAGGTGAAGGGGGACTTTGTTACTCAAATTGCAGCAATTCCTCCACGAAGCCAGAGCAGGAGGATGCGAAGGAGCTTCGGCGGCCCGAGCTCACCTCTGCCCCGCGGGCAACGGGAGCGGGGTTCACCCGGGGCAGAAGAGCCGGGAGCGCAGAGGATTTCACCCGCACGAGCACGTGCGCGGGGCCCTGCTCCGGCACCGAGCACAGCGGCTTTGTGGGCAACACGCACGCGGGGCAGCTCGACCCCGCGCGCGGCGCTCCGGCGTTTCGCTCATCTAGAGGAAAAGCTGGATCTCTCCCAAGCGCTCAGTCAACGAACTGCACAAACAGCGATATTCACAACTTTGCACTCATAATTTTCCAGAAAAAGCAATGCTCATTTTATATGCTCGCAAACATTGTGGGCTAGGCGCTATGTCCCTGAAAATAATTAAGCTTTTCCTGACTGTAAGCACGTCCTCTCCGCTCGTTCAAGTCCTGCATCCTTTGAGGGCCCAACTGGTGCTCAGCTGTCACTCTCCCAAGCCAGGCTTACATTGCAAAAGCCAATTAAAGAGACCTGATCCCGCAGGATCACCGATAAAATCCCGGGCCTTTCCATGTGGCACCCTTTCCCTTTGGCTTTGTGCGTTGAACAGCGAGAACAGCAACGAAGGGCAGAGGCGTCAGCAGCGCCAACCTCCGACACTCATCTCCAAGGCCACCCGCTCCGGCCTCAGCGACCCCAGCTGAAGGCAAAGGACCCAGGCAGCTTCAGCCACGGCCCCTCCGAGCGCCTGCAGCCCTCGGGCACGGAGATCCAGCCTCATAAACCACTCGCGCCTGTTCAGAAACCTCAAAGCAGAATCCGAGCCCTACGTTGAACAGCGTTTGAGAAAACTGAAATACCTGTTTGCATGGGTTTTCTCAATAACTTCTTTAGTGCAAAAGCAATTTAGTAACAATTCTTTTTTCAAAATTAACAGGAACGCTATTAAAACCACCTGTGCATTTATATCTGTCTGATGAAACAGATCATCCTTGGGCATAAATACTTGTCCATATTTGGCTTCCACCTATTGCTGGCAGCTTTGAAAAAAATCAAATATGTCCAACCAGAAGGTATTCTAAAAACAACAGGCCATAACCTCGCCATAGCAGACAAGCAGAGACTACAGAAAAATGTGATTTAGGATATTTCTTAATGATTTAGCATTTCCTTCCCTCTATCACAACTTCCAGTAGATTTTCTCCTTTAAAAACTCACAAGAAACTGGTTTAAAACAAAGAGGGAAATATATAGCTCAACGTAAACCTTATCTTGCCCCAGAAGCTTTGATGCCCACCTCTCCCGAAGCCTGGAGAGGCGCTTCCCGCTCTCACATGTGCAAAAAGCTCCTCCAGAGCATAGATGAGTTTGTAACGCTGCACCAGAAACAAATCGAAACGAGAAACCAAGGGACCGGCTCTTACAACAAACCATTCAGTCACTGTTGGGTTCAGGGAACGTGTATTTGGTCTTGCTTTTTCCCTCAAGAGCTTGGCTACGCACCCCTGCATATCGTATGTATGTGAACAGAGGCAAACAGCAACACCCTGGCTTATCACTATGTGGCATTACAGCAGCAGAGCGCTGCTTCCTAACATTCCTAATTTTTTAACTCTGTCAAAAAGCCTAAAATCCAGAATTTATCAACCTGTTTCAGTTCCATGTGTGTTTCCACATAGGCAGGTTGCTCGGCCTCATGAAAACCAGCTGTTGCATTATTGCAATTAAAAGAAGCTAAAAGCTCCCAAACACGCTCCCGTGTCCCGTCATACCAATGAAGCAGCAGCAGCTCAAATGCACAGGCTGTGCACAAGCACATCCCCCTGCAAGGAAGAGCAGCCAGAAGATGCTTCATCCACACTCGCTCCCTTCATCCGCACTCGCTCCCAGGTCTCCAGGGTAAAATAGATTTTTTTTTTTAAAAAAAGGAAAATTCATTGCAATTCTTTTTTTTTTTTTTAAACAGTAAAAGGCTCTTGGAAACCCGCCCCTTTTTCAAAAAAAAACTGTCTTAAAGCAGTATTTTCCATACTGACGCAGGAAAGCAAAAGGAATTGGTAATTTTGAAAGGTGGTTTTTGCCTGATCTTCCTTTTTAACCCTTTTAATTTTATCCGGTGATCAGAGGGACCAACATGCTAACAGCTACTGACACTGTGGATGATTCCTTGTAGGAAAGGGCAGAATGGCCCAAGATCAAGACATTAGGAGTCCTTTTACTGCCACCACTGTCAAGAAGCTTAGGAAGGGATATTCCATTCGGAGAGCCTCCGAAAGTCGCTCCTCTAAGACAAAAACCTCGAGTCTTTATACCGACATTTCTGATCTTTTGCAGTGCTACAGGATGGCTTAACAGAAACAACATCTGAATACAAACGAGGAGCAGCAGCTCTGGGCCCTGCCGCTGTGCCGGAGAGGGGAATTCATTACCTTGAGCCTCCTATTAGGGGGAAGGAGGAAAAGAAATGGTTTGAAAGGCTGACACAGAGATCATTAGAGAAACAACAAATTGCTTCATCGGCTCTTTCTCCCCATTAAGCTGCCTTAGTTTACCCTTTGTGTTGTTTTCTCAAGTCTCGCTCTTACAAAGTAATTATAAGGCTGTTTCAGATGCAGTTTATCAAAAAAAAGGATATGCTACCTCAAAGGATTAAAGACTCTGAAAATCCTGAATCCTGAGTTAAAGTGAATGATACTCCAAAATCAGGTCATATTCTCCAAATGCTCTATTTTTTTCCTCCACTGGCCTTAATCCCCCCCGTTTTACTGCTTTAAAATTCCCAAATGAGAACTATTACATCTGTCTCAACATCACTTGCAATAAAGAAAAAAAGGTGAGGGAGGAGGTGGTGATCTGTGTTTTCTTAATATCTGTAAAGAAGCTTGTAAGAGCTTTACAGAAAGTTTTTGAGCACCAAGTTGTTAGTTACTTTTCAAAAGCTTTTAATTCGTAAGTCATGGCCAGGAATTACCAAAATATGAAATTCCAGTATTCCTTATTTCACCAGAAACCCCCAAAAAACTAGAGAACTGGAACACACCACTAGTCCTTAGAAGCTTCTCAAATTTTTATTGGTATACAAGGCAGACAAATCTCAACACAGAAGCACCCAGGGAAACTATATATTTTTTTTCTCCATGCAAAAGTAGTAAAATTCTGCTCTTTATTTCTTCCTAAGCTTGGACAAGCCTTTATCGTAAGGACATACCTGATCATTCCTGCCTTTTCTCTTCCTAACCCTCTCATCTTGGTTTTCCCGCTCTTCAGTGTTTCCATAAAAATGCCCATACACTAAACAGAGAGATGCACAGAATCCAAGGCAACTCTCGGCCAGTAGAGATAGGGCCCCAGTTTTGCTGAAGAGTGACAGAACTTTCTTCTCTCTCCTCGAAGTTCCTTCCTCTTCTCGCAAGAGGAGATGTATACCATCCTGCTGTGAACTACAAAAATAATTTAAAAATAACAAAAAAGGACCTACCCGCTACCGTGAGCTTTGCTGTCCTGCTTACGATGGTCCCCAGGCTGTCCACAGTGGCCACGCACTGGTAATACCCCTCATCAGGTCTGTTGTGCTTGGAATGCACCACGCTGGTGATGAGCAGAGCCCCGTCCGGGAGCAGCTGGCGCCGGTCGTCCGACGCCAGGTTGAGGAAGGTGCCGTCCTTCTTCCACTCGATCTTGGGCGGCGCGTCGCAGAGCGCCGAGCAGTTCATGACCACGGCCGCGCCGCGCACTGACACCACGTCCGCGGGCTCCGCCAGGAAGCGGAAAGGAGTGAAGGTCCTCACCGAGGATCCTGCCAAGGAAAAGTGAGGGAAAAACGTTAGTTTGGGCTTTTTATGTTTTATTTAAAAAAAAAAGAAGAAAAAATGAGTCCCGTGGAAGCATTTTAACACGTACAGTGCAGCATAATACCTATCGCCACTTGTGGTAACGCTTCCCCATGCGCCTTTGGGGTGGCTTGGTCACAGGACAGTTTTCTCCCTGACCTAGCGGCTCTTACAGTGCACACATGCATCCAAAGCATGAAAAAAGTTAGCTGTGTATCCCATTCCACTAACGGTCCTAGGAAATCCCTTCTCCCCACCACCACTTTTCCATTAGAGAAAGCTTATGGAAAACGTGCTATCTGTTCATGACTGAAGGCGGCTTTAGCTTTTCCAAAGAAAGCCTCAAAAATTGAAATGTTTGAAGCATTAACTCCAAAATGCCTCAAAACTGTGCTCCCCCGCCCAGGAAAAGGAAAAAAAAATCCTTTTGCCAACAGCCGACCTGTGAAATAATTAAATGTGAAATCACGTTAAAACCAAATATTTGCAAGTAAAATAATGAAATATTTGTAACATTTTGTAGCTAAAATACTCGGTCTGCGAACGGGGTGCTTTGATTGTGATAAACACTCAAGTACGAAATACAATGAACTAAATACTATGCGGGGGAGCTACTCTGCCACTACTGCTAAAGGGCAGAAACTATTTGCATCAGAGTCTGCTCTGAACATATATGTTCACCAATGAATTTCTGAAATAATTAAAAAATAAGTTTTCATTGCTTTTCATCACTATTATCAAGAATAATTCAGACCTTCAGAGAAAGCATCTGCTTTTAGTAAATTCATAATGTAATTCCGGGCTCAATACATCAAGCGAGAACCACAATACCTTTCTTTCTCCTCTCCTAGCTAAGGATAAACACGATTACTTTCCCATTTTAAGTATTCCCAGAAGACATCGATAATTAACATCTACTTTCCATCGCGAAGTGAATTTTAATTACTGTATTTCTAGCGCACTTGGTCAAGCAGAAAGACTGCGTGCCAACGCGTTTCGATTTGACTAAGCCGAGTCGCCCACAGAGAGCCAAAGGGAGGAAGGCTTGCGGGAAGGAACGGCTTCCCAAAAGGGCACACCTTCTTAACATGCCTATCTGGGAAGTAGATAATAATGGTATTTAATTAAAAATCATTTGTAGGCTGATTTGATTGCTATCCATCGACTCAGACACCCCACAAACGCCGTTTTCCATGTGCAAACTCCTGGGAGCTCTGCGGGAGACGCTCGGGTCCCCGGGCGAAGGAGCAGGAGCTCACCGAGCTGCGCTTCTCCTCTGCTCTCCTCCGACCTCCCCGCAGCCATGTGGGGACCAGGGGGAAAGGAGGAAAGCCACCAGGATGCATGGGGCTCTGCCCCGGGGCAGACGAGCAGCACATTGAGACGTCGGGGTGACACGAAGTGGCAGAGTGACACGGGTGACACTGTCGGGGTGTTTGCTACAGGCTGCCTGGCACGAAGAGGGACAGTGCGTACGTGGTGGTGGCGAGGGGAAGATCTTGGAACTGGAGCCAATTTGGCTGGTTTACAGCTCCCTTAGATCCTTCCCCCTCCCTGTTTAAGAGATTTGGGGCTTTTCTAGACCTCCTGATATCTCTCAAATTCTCCAAATCACCCAATGGATCTGAGTTGGCTTCAACCAAGATCAATCAATTCAAAAATATCAACAACAACAAAAAAAATCCAAGTAGCACTTTTTGCTGGTCCTTTGCTTAGTGCAGCCGACATCTTCCTCTCCTGCGTCTAGCACTGATGGCTCTGGACATGTAATTCTTTTCACCCACAGAAGAGCACTGCAACAAGCGTGTATCACCCAACCACCAAGCACAAAACTGCTGTAACTCCAGAGTCACTTTTTCCGCCCCAAATGATGCAGTAAGGCACCCAAGCCCATCCTCCAGGCAAGGGCAGGCCTCCAGCCCAGCAGCAGCCAGGGATACCCATGCTGGAAGGGGTCACACCAGGCTCGGAGCTACGGAGACCGCTTCCCCCAACACCCACGTGTATCAAGTGGGGCATATTTGTCCTTCCAAACTAAGCTCCAAAGCAATTCAAGAGCAAACACATAATGCCCTTGAAATCCGATGTTTAAAATAGAAGCGTCTGACGACACCTCAAGCAGACCAGCAGCGAGTACCGTCGTGCTCCTTCTGCGCAGCGCAAGGCAAGGAGAAAAGAGTCAAGCTCTCCTGCTGCAAGACTGAAGTTCTAAAGGCTTTTCACCAGAATTTAATTAACGTTCCGAGCGGCCCTTGTAATCCTAAACGCAGTATGTCATGCCCTGCCTAACCCCGATCACTGTGAATTCCTGAACTCCAGAATTAGCCAGGCACGTTTTAGTGGAAGACGTTACAAACACAGCTAATCTTCCAAGCGCCAACAAGAGCTCCCAACGATCCCGTCGTGCGGCTCTGTTCAAACACTCACTGCCAAGGAGCACATTATCTATACGGACAAGCTGTAACACACGTTAATCTCTAAATAGAAGCAAGTATTAGTTAGGTTCGTATTTTCCGTCGCCAACGCTGCAGGCATTCTGCACTCCCCCAGTAAGCAGCAGTTTCACACAATGTTACAGCCCCGCGGAGCTCACGCCGGAGCAAGGACAGGTCCTGCACGCTCCCTCCCGTTCCTGCCCATGCCCAGACCGCTCCCTCCATAACGTTAGAGCCACAAAAGCTGCTGCACTTCAGCGTCAAGGAAAAAAAAGGAGGAAAACGTCAAAGTGAGCCCTGGTTTAACAACCCGGAGGAGCTGACGGCAGAGCCCCGGGCAGTGCCACCAAAGCGGTATCGCCACGCACCAACCTAGACCTTCCAGGCTACTTGCTACATTCCCTGCTCCTTCAGCACCAGCAGATTTTCCTCTTTTATGATTCAATACATTATAGCAGAAATATTCATCAAAAAGAGTAACTCATCCTCACCCTGCTGTCATCAAGCGCTGTGCTACCAGCAACAGCTGGGGAATTGCGAGGCCCGGAGTCACTCTGGCCAAAGAGGGAACGAGCTCTGGTCCCAAGGCCCAAAGGGGGAGCATCAGGAAGCCCCGAGTCCCTTTTCCCCCTTACATGGAAAGAACTCTTCTGGCCCAAGAAACACAGCAAGGTCTGGAGGGCTTGCTCAGGGACACCACCACAGAACCGCTGTGGGTGGAAAAGACCTTCAAGAGCATCGAGTCCAACCACAGAAGCTCCACGGAGGGAATAGCGACTGCCTAGGACAGCACGATAAACCCTGCACTGCTCTCAGTTAACTTACAGTTTAGGGACAGTCCTTCTTCATGGTCCGCTGCGAAGAGCATCCCTCTCCTCCCCAGCACTCCTGCGCAGACGCCGCTACCAACGCACACACGTTCGCTCCCCCAGCGAACACCACAGAAACCAGGATGCTCAGCATTCACACACCAACAACAAGAAAAAGAAACTTCTATTTCTAGATTTTGTCCTCGCCTCGCCTTAAGGGATCCTCATCCTTCAGACGACGCAGTCGATAACCCACGAACACACTCAAGCAAAGCGCCCTGCACTTGGCAGCTCTCTGCTTCCTCTTGCTTGAAAATGATAAGTTATTGCTGGTTTCATCTTAATTGACCTTCCCTACAGATCTCAGGCAGGAAATTATAGAAACCCGGAAAAAAAAAGATTTAGCCCATTAAAAATATTCGCGTGGAAAGAGAATCAAGAATAAAATGTCCACATAACGTATAGGGTGCATGCAGCAAGGCACTGAAAAATAAGCACCCTGCGTGTACGCCGGCCACGCTTTCTGCAGTAATACAACCTTCTCACATATCCTTAAATGAGGTGAAGGAAAACAAGATATGATTAGCAGCAAAATCCGCAGATTATAATTTCAACTACCAAAGTTTTCAGGAGCTACCTTTACGCCGGGTGCTTATTTGCACGGCCTTTCTGACACCTCTAAGCAGTTGGATGTTTTTACCTAATATTTTTTTTGCACAGGGAAGCGACGCTAAGGTGACTTCAGAGAGATGACAGGTTGTCTCCCTTGCCAAGCATGAGAAAGAAGGGGATGGCAAACACTTACTTTTAATATTAGCATCCACTACACAAGACCAGGCTTTAAGCAATATTTAATCTTACAGTAGCCATTTTCCCTGCTCTGTCAGACTGGTTCGGGAAAAGCTACGCTCAGCATTTCTACAAAAATTTACTAGAGGGCACTGTAAAAACACCTACCCAAGAGAGGGAAACTCCTCCTTTCTGCTAGTGGTGGGGAACAATAGGACTTTGACTTTGCCACAGAAATAACTACCAGATGTCCAGAGCCGACAACGCCGCGCTTGTTAACGCGGGAAGGAATCCGCATTTTTTCCACAAGTCATGGACTTGCCTCGAGCTCCCGTGTGCCCAGGTACCCACAGGGACATAATTTACCTCTTCAGACACGTGGAGTAGTAAAAGCAAGCAACGATTTTCAAAAGGGATAAATAATAATAATGATGATGATGATGATGATGCAAAGTTTCCCTATATTATCCAGTGCACACAAAATACAGGCAAGACACTAGACATTTAGCAAAACTATGGGCCAGGTACAATAATACTTCATCAATAATAGTAATCCATGCTACCCAAGGGCACATATAGGATGTGGAAAGCGCATTAAAGGATGGAGGCCAGCGCGGCTGCAGCCGCACGCGTCGCTGCGCTGCTCCATGCCACCGACTCAACGCTCTTCTTCGGGGCAGTTGCAAAGTCGGATTGCAGAGGACGGGGAGGCAGAAGGAAACGCTGTGGGAAGGGAATACAGCGTGTCCCAGCCCCAGCAATGGTTTAAAATGGTGCATGGAGAGATATAACAACGACAAGAAGGGATTTTTTTTTTTTAGAGGAAGCTTAAAATGAAAAAGGAAGGGCTGAGCAACGAAAAGAAGACCAAGCAATGGTGAATACTTCCAACATCTACTTTTTTTCCCCTGAAGCAACCTCTTGTGTGCTTCATAAAGAGAAACACCTTCAATGTTTCATCAAGCAAGGATCACCTAGGAGGACAGGAAACAGAAGGAACAGAAGTCCATGTGCCAGAGCAGAAAGTATCCCGTCAACTCAGTGCCACATCACAGACTAGACCAGAGTGGATGCTATGTAGATTCACACTTTTTTTTTTCTTACATTCAGTTTTCCCCATAAGATTCATGTTTTGTGTTACAATTCATCATTACACCGGAAAATAAGCTTGCAACAAAAACTGCCCTTTCCAGAACCTAATGCTGCAGCTCCGCAACGGGAACTGCAGGAGGCACCACGCAACCAGCAGGACCACACGGGCAAGGCTGCTGTTCAGACAACAGCTTTGGTGCAGGTTTGTTGTTCGAGGAGCCCAAAAAGAAAAATACACCGTCCAGAGGCAAAAATGATCAGGAACACCCATCTTTACACCAATTAGTGAAATACCAGAATCTGTGTTAGAGCCACTCCCTGTTGACCATTACAGTTTCAGAGCACAATCCGAACCAACCACCACGAGCAGTGTGCATCAAATTTGTTCAGAATTGGGCAGACTCTGAAGTTCTCTGTGTTTTTTTATCTTCTCATCCATCTCTGCACCTTTATTTCCAAAGCGTTCCATTTTCAAGAGTAAGGGACTGGCTCCCGCTCCAAAACCCTCCTGGCATTTAACAGGCAAGGCAGACGGGTGTCTCGGGACACAGCGCCTGGTGGGCATCGAGCTACAGCCACAGCCAGCAGAATTAAAACCATTTCTCTCCAAAGAGAAGGAAAATCCCACCTACAGCATTGGCTGAATGCCAGAAGGGAAAAAAAAAAAAAAAAAGCATGGGTAGTTTACACTAGATGGACAGAAAATTAGGAATTTGCGTGGTTTTCACCACTTAGAAGAAATATTTACGTCACAAGGTCCATTCTTAACACTGTCTTTAGTGCAAACGGAACACAGAGGCGCCGGGTGCCCAGATCCTGCACCAACATAACACAGCCCCATATCCAAGAACACCCCTTAGCTGACTGAAACCTACAGCCACAATCGGAAGTGGGAATGGGAAGCTCTGCTAGGCAGCTGTCAAGGCGCTGCAGCAACAAAATAAAACAAGCAAGCAAAAAATACGTCACTGTTTTCAATATGAGCAGCAATACTTCATCCTCCCACTGCTGTAGCGCTTGGTAGAAGCATTCACACATATGCAGTAACACGTATAGGTGTCCTAAACAGCACCAGCAGCCGCTCGTACGGGTGTTCCGTGACTGTGGGGAACCCCCGCACCGAGGGGGAACATGAATCTCTGTCTAGCGACAGGCTCCTTGCAGAGAGCTTCTGAGGCTGAACAGTTACAGACATCCTACAGCAGCAACCATTTAAATTCAATACAAATTACCTGCTGAATTTCACCAGTCAAGCCCTAACAGCCAAATCACATACTCTGTACCATCTTCTAAAGTGTATAATCACACACACCTACCCATATTCCTTTTTATAGCCAGGCCCTTTTCTTCAAAGCACCGTTATTTTTAACAAACAGAAGTGACTGATCTAACCCAGATTTACAGATCTTATTAGTACCGCTGATCAGACGCCTACATACAAAATGCAACGGGGAGTACAAAACCCAGAACGCTACTGAACTAGATTTTAGGAAAATCTAGCAGATCTAACACTGCTGGAAATGCAGGCCTGTTTGTAGACAGAAATCGGAACTCATACACGACATGAGCACGTGCCCGACGGGCTGATCCCCAACCACGCGCTGCACGAAGCCGCCCTGGAGCCGGGAGGAGCCGTCCCGCGCGGCACCGACTGCACCCGAGCGATGCCGAGGACACTGCCGTGCAAGCAGGAGAGCCAATTCCCAGATTGGTGGTTACTGCTTTTTAATATGTAAACAAACAGCTCTGCTTCGGAACGGCCACTGCACATCTAACATTTGCATCCAAAACAGATCTCTGACCATTTAATTACACTAATCCGCTATTACAGCTTTGCAGTCATGTTACCGGACCTAGGTGATATTGTTCACTAACAGATGCCATGACAGTGTAATTAGCAATTCCTAAGCAAAGAGATAAAAGAAAGGCCAAATTCCTGCTTTTTCCACTCAAAATTCTTGACTCCTCTCACACAAGCAGGGGTTGGCATGAGAGAATCTCCCCTTTCTGTTACAGAAAGGGGAGAAGCACCCAAGGGAACAAGGACATTCTTGTACCTTCTTTTCAAGGAAAGCATAAACCACGGGATACAGCACAGCAGAACGCACCTAACTCACTACATTCCCTGTTTGATCTCAGTTGAAAGTACAGCAAAATGAGCTGAAAGACGGTTTTAAACCCTTTGCACAGATTCTTGTCTCTTCTGAAAGCGTATTAATGAAAGGGCTTCCTTTTTCCTTTTCTAAAGACAAATAACAGCTTTCATCTAGCTTGTTTACTCACTTAACCTCCTAAATCCCTGGAGGTTTGATTAGCAGTTTTTGTTGAGGCAAAATAAAAAGCACTCCAAAATCCTACCTCTGGTTTTATAAATGTGTAAGGAAGAGATCTAACAGTTCATTTATGATATAGATTATTCCATCAAAGCAGGAAAGCAAAGCTGTTTTAAAAAAGAGCTTGTATAAAAATGGAAATACAAGTATTCCATATGTCAAATAAATTATCATATTACAGGCACGGACATTAGGTTACCTGAATTGCTAACAGCAGATAGTCAGGAATGCTTGAAAAGCATTATTTAAGAATTAAGCAATTCTTAAATCAGCATTAGGAGGAGTTTGTTTTTAACCCTTTTATTGTGATTTCCCGATAACCAGGAAAGTTCTCACAACAGCTACTTAAGAAGCCACTAAGTGAAAATTTCAGTGCATTGGACAAGGTGCTCCTAGGGCATAGCTTACCCCTTGGGTTCACGGGAGGGGGGACAGAGAGCTCCTCCTCTCCTGGGCTTGGACCCGCTCCTGTCCTCCCTGCAGGCACCCCGAACAGCCGGGCTCCAGTTACTCCATGGCTTTGAAGCCACCCTAACAGGTAGAGCTCACCTGCACATGTCAGCTGTCAGGCAAACAAACAGGCCCGCTACAGGGTTACTGGGTACATCACGGCAACAAGCACCCAGGAGGAGCCAACAGCTCCGCAGAAACAGGGCGATGCCTTTCCCAACCAGCAGCAACACGGCTCAGGTTTCTTCCAACAGACTTAGGGACTTAAAACATATTTAAAGTGGTCTCCTAAGAGAAACATTTCCCTTCATAGTACGGCAGGTTCTTCAACCCACCTGGACCTTGCTTCTTACTTGTCCTTACTCTCCGAAATAAAGTTTTGCCTGCTAATGCTTCCTGAAACAAAGCTCGAGGTGCCGGTCTCACCCTCTCCTCAGAATGCGTGTCCCAGATTTACTGAGTAACTAGGTTAGAAGGGACCTCTGGAGGTGACCTGGTCCAAACACCTGCTCAAAGCAGGTCTAATTAGAGCAGGTGACTCAGGGATCCGGCCAGCCAAGTTCTGAGCATCTCTAAGGATATGCAATAATAAAAAGCAAAAGAGCAAAAAATGAGCAAGCATCCAAAGTAGAAAAAACTGGCAAGAGATACGCTCATCCCCTTCCAGTAATTGCTTTCCATTACTCTCCAAACTGCACCCTTCGCTCCTCCCAGAAGTATGATTAGGTAAAACATATTTGAAAAGGCTTAAATTACACATTTTGGGTGGAAACATGAGGCTGTGATACAGCCTAACCTAATCTAAACACATCGATCTCTTGACTGATGAGTTTGCTGATGTTCTAATCAAGGCTTTGCTTGCACTGACAATTATGTTAATTGCACCGTCTGGGCAGCAAGCACAGAGCATACAAGGCAAACGACCACGACAGTGAAGAATCAACCTCAACACAGCGCCATTAACTCCTGCAACGTCCTTCGAGTCCCCTCATCCGCACGCGACGTCAGTCCTCGACTCCGAAAAAACTGGCAAGAGATACGCTCATCCCCTTCCAGTAATTGCTTTCCATTACTCTCCAAACTGCACCCTTCGCTCCTCCCAGAAGTATGATTAGCCGCCACCAGCCACGAGCAGCTCCCCAGGGGCCGGTCACGGCAGCGTCTCGGACGTGGCTGCTTCCAAGGTGGTCAGCAGTGACGACGGCCACCAGCTTGAGCCTGTTTCGGTGGTGGTGAGTGGCCACCAGCAAGGCGAACAGCCACAACAGATCCCTAGTCAGCCAGTTAGCAGCCCTGGTCTTGGCCGGTGTGAGACGCCCCAGCCTTGCAATTTCAGCATCTATGAAGGAGAGACGGAGAAAAATCAAGTAGGACAGCGGGTCGGGTAACGTCCTGCAGGACGAGCTCGCACTCAGGCAAGGCAGCAGCGCTTCCATTCTAGCTAACGTGCGCCGACAGAACTGCACTGAAACAGAGCACAGCGTAAGGCGGGATAAGCACCGAAACAGAAAACAAGCGCCAGGAGACAGCAAGGAAGTTCTCCCCAGCGCCACCGGATCACCACCTCGAGGATAAAACCACAAATATTCCCAGCTGAAAGGCAAACGGCCTCCTCCCAGGCCTCCACCGCTGACCACCGTCCAGACGTTATTACAGAACTAAAAATACCCTCGGTCTCATACGCCAAGTCTGTTCTGAGGTTTTATGTACATGGCCTGCATGAACTTCTCCTTGAGAAACTCTCGCAACACAAACACCCCTCAATTACAGCATAATTAAGTAATTACAGTCCCTGGTAAGTCTGATTTAACATTCAGAAGTTATGTTAAAGGGGGGAAAAAAGCTTTAAACAATGTTTCAATCTATTCAGACCACATTATGCATATCACAAATCAGAAACTATGGTTTATAGCACAGTAATTTCCACTCTTTATGCTAAAGTTGTCAATGAAAAAAGTCTTTAGTGATTTTGTTAAGTAGTAACAAACACATAGAGAAAACAGAACTACCTCACTACCCCCTTTCTGTTGTAAAAGGGAAAAGGAGAGGGGGCAAAGAAGGGAAAAGAAAGTTTGTGCTTTCCAAGAGCGCTCACTGCATTTTCACATGGAGAAGTCCAAGACACAGGCACGTAAAGCAAATTTTAAATCAACTCCATGACAGAAACACCCGTTCCTACAGATCTAGTTATAAAAGCAAAATGGCCAAACAGAAGCTGGGAATTGTTCAGAAAAGGAATATTTTTTCCAGGCGAGTCATTGCGGAGGAGCGCCGGGCTGAAACCGCGCCAGGACAACCGCACGCCATGAGGCGCTGCAGAACGGCGCTTCCTCCAGGTGCCCAACGCCAATCTACCTTCACAACTGCACGTTTTGCAGACAGCACCAATAAGTGCCTCTAAGATTTTAAGTCAATATTATCTTCAAAGAGATGCACCTCAGCACAGCAAAAAAGCTAGAACCACCAACATGGCCAGATAAGTGTTTGGTGATAAAGCACGCATCAAATCCCTGAAGAGGCTTACCAATAATGGCATTAGATCTACCTCAACGTTTAAGCTAGTTTTACTTCTAAAACAGTGCAGCAGCTCTTCATAAAGGTAAGATTTTTCAAGCAAGTGGTATCGTGCAGGCTGACGGGGCCTCTTGTACAAGGTATCACCTCTTAGATCTTCTCAGTCCCATGCAGCTGAGGGAGCCCAACAGGGACAACTTCTGTGCAGTTTAATTATGTTTAAACACGCCCAGAGAAATGCAATTCTGCATCTAAGTGCTGCTTTTTATGAGCAATTTAGGAAAATTATTTTTCCCAGAACGGATTTCAAAGAAAAACATCTCCTTGGAAACTGTAACTATCAGGAGCGCTCCAGCAGACCCGGGGCTACCCAGAGGGGCCGTGCGATACAAGAGAGGGCAACCCATAGCGAGGCACCGTCTAACGAGGGCTGCTTGGCACGCGCCGACGGACAGCGCAAGGCAAGGCCGTGTCTCACAGCCAAAGAGCAACAAAGCCCCGGAGAGGCAACAGTGACACTGGAATAAGCAGCGTTAAGCACTCTTTTTTGCCTCGATTGAGTCTATTTTTACACAAATAAAGATTACAGGTAAAGCCATGGCTTACCCAAGCAGGAGGCGGTGCCAAGCACCGACACCTGGAGGGCTGGTGACTGGAACTACCCGGCAAACCCAGAGCCCGTGAGAGGCAGCGTTCGTGCCTGAACAACGAGCTGACGAGAACACCTGGAGAGCAGCGCCCTACGTTTGCATAACTTGTTTTCAGCTCATGGGAAAAAATTAGTATTTACATGGTCAAGACTTATTATTAGACTAAAGTGCCTGGGATATCTCATCGATTAAATTAAGCATCATTAATTGGGCGGCAACTCGGAGATCTCAACACCATGCCGAGAATGTAATTAAGGCTTCATTAAGTGATCAGATAAGAAAAGGAAGCACTTTCCCCACCATATAATTCAAGGTTAAGCTGCAGCCAACTAAGAGTTATTAAGAGCAGCCACAGACCCTCAGGAACCACAAACGAGACTGTTTTAGCCATGGCAGGAGCCATGCTCCTCCTGCAGCTCTCCGGTAACCCTGGAAGAAGGAAGTCCCAGGAGCTCCCAAATACAGATGGGTTTTCAGGAGGCTCAAACGGGTTCCAGAAACAGGAAAGCAACTCCAAGCTGCCACTGTTCATCACCCTATCCTAAAGTTCTAAATTTAAATAAAATTTGAAATAGAGAGAGATACATTCTCAGGCAACGCCTGGCTTTAACCACTTGATTTTACCACTATATTGGATCAATTTGCATGTGGTGCTAAAGAAAACTTCTAATACTTCATATTAGAACAGAAAAGTGTGCAGCTTCCCACCCAGCCAACCGCACCAGGGCAGAACTGGAGGAAACGGCTCGGATGCCTGGTGCAGGCACGGAGCTCGGTCGCTAGGAGAGGGCACACGGTTACTTGAAGGCGCTTCGGATGGGGAGCTGCTGGAGAGAGCCCA
>NW_010588980.1:53430-74060 GCF_000705375.1 Tinamus guttatus | reverse complement strand
ATCAGCAAAAAGAACGGCACTTGGGTTGTTCACCTGCTTCCAAGCCCTCACCTTTTGCATGTAGCAACTCTAACATTCCCACCAGGCAGGCGTGCAGGCACAGACAGTGATGACTAGAAAGAATGACTAGAAGATGGCCAAGTCCCAGGTGCTTCTCTACAGGACGTCCCCCTCCAGTAAGCTACCCTGCCAAACCACTCAAAACAAGGGGTCATGTTTTTGGACCACCGCTCCAATGCTTTTTCAGGGTGACTGACACTATTGGACTGAGGGTTCAGTGGATATAGAATGGGAAGACATACACCAGATTAAAGTGGTGCTCCGTGCAGTGTAACTAGTGACCCTAGCCCTTTAGGGGATTGCCTAGCTTCAAATGACCACCAAACTACAGCCACAGACAGAAACTATACCCAGCTGGATACCCTTAACTCTTTCCTTGAAGCAATAGGGCTATGTACTGACCCAAGAATTTATAACCCATTAGACACCCCAGACTTTGTTTCCAGGATTATTAAATATGACAGAACATGAAATCCAAATTGATAAAGGTGCGAAGTGTGCTACCCTGCTCTAGAAGAATTGTTTGTAAGTGGGAACTGAGAGAAAAACTAGGGCCCAATCGATGTTTTGGCATTACAAAAGCTGGCTTGGGGTGATACACAGTTGCCACTTCCAGGATGGCTGGTGCACACGGACTCTGCTCCTCCACGGTTCCCTGGGCAGCACAATCTGCCCTCCTCGCAGCTGCAAAGGGGAGTAACGGAGGATGGAGCAGAATTAAGACGCCAAGGCCAAACTCTATTGTATTCCCAGTGCTGTGCTGCTAATAGGCTGCACAATAGGTATCCAGGAGAAGATACATGATAAGATGTCCAGTGGCCAGCCAGCAAGAGTGGCAAATCACTCCTTTCAAATGAACTTTGCTTGACCTTTGCTCATTATAAGTTTATTATAATGCAAAAAACACATCTCCATCCTATAAGTTACCCAGCTCTGAGGTGTGACTGCTCCTCACTGAGCACGTGCTCTAGATTTTTGATTGACTATGACTTTAAATGAAAGCAGGAAGCTTTCATTTTTTTCCATCATCATTCAATAACAATGGTAAGTATGACTATTAATAATCAATCAAGCTCCACCTGAATGTAAAAAAAAAAAAAAAAAAAAAAAAAAACACATATAAAAGGTGAACTAAGGAGAAAAGAAGTTAGAGGAAACAGTCCATCATAAATTTTGGATCAGTTGACGGGCTAATTCCTCTTTCCTCCCCTCGGACTGGTGTGCCACCTGAGAACACTCGAGACTGACAGCGCTCTCCCCTCTTCTGAATGGAGTGATGATTGCACATTTGTACATCAAAGCTAGCTAAAAATTCCATGCTGTAGTAGAGAATTTCTTGTACTGGCATCTGAAACCAGCTTTGTAAATGTTGCATTTGAATAAGTACAGCTATTTGTGAACTCGACTACTTGTTTGAAAGGCAATTGGACCTATAGTCGACAGAACGTTCGTGAATCTGATAATGCCAGAGTGGGGCGTATAGCTAACACAGTATTTAACACACCTTCCTCTCCCTTCCCCCCTCCCCACCCCCATAGTTTTCAAATTGCAACATTAGTTGGAGACACAGTGCAATATTAAGGGAATAGTAATAAAATTATTAGCAGGAGACACAGAAAATTATTATGAGAATGTGAGAACAAAATTATTAGCAAGGGAGAAAGAGTTGCCAGGGAAGAGCAATAAAATTATTAGCTGGAAATAAGGACCATTATTAGAGAAAAAGAATAAAACTTAGGGAAAGGAAAAATTATTAGGGAAAGGGCGGTAAAATTAAGGAGAGAGCAGGACCATTATTAACAGAGAGAGGGGCCATTCTTAGGGGAATAAGAAACAAATTATGAGTGGGAGAGACTGACAATTATTAGGGGAATAGCAAAATATTTAGTGGGAGAGATGGACAATTATTAGAAGGAGGCAGAAAATTATTCTGGAATAGGACTAAAAGTATTAGCGTGAGAGATGCACAATAATTAGGAGAATGGCAATAAAATATTTAGCAGGAGAGACAGATAGTTATTAGCAGAAAAGAGATGGATAATTACTAGGGGTATAGGAATAAGAGTATTAATGTGGGGACAGACAATTATTAGCCAGAGAGACACAATTAAATAGGGTAATATGAGTAATATTATTAGAGGAGTAGGAGAATAAAATTACCGGTGGAGACACAGGCAATTATCCATAGAATAAGAAAAAACTTACTAGGGGAAGACACAGAGAATTATTAGTGGAATATGCATAAAACTGTTGGTGGGAAACAGACAAATATTAGGGGAATAGGAGTAGATATACTAGCAGGCAAGACAAACTTATTAGGGGAATAGGAATAAAATTATTAGCAGGAGACCAAGAGAACTATTGGCAGGACAGACCAGCAATTAGTAGGAGAATAAGATTGTTGGTGGGGAAGGATATTAGGGGAAAAGGAATATAATTATTAGTAGGAGTCAAATAATTAATAGCAGTAGACAAAGAGAAATACTAAGGGAATAAGAGTATTAGCGGGAGAGACGTGCCATTAGTAGCAGGAGAGATGGATCAATATTGGGGTATAAGAGGAATAAAATTATTAGCAGGAGAGAAGGAGAATTAATAGGGAATAGAAGTAAAATTCTTAGACACACACAATTATCAGCAGGTGACAGATAATTATTAGGGAAATAGGAATCAAATAATTATCTCTTGCCCCTGCTAATCAAGGGGGGGACAGGAGTAGGTGTGTTAGGGGAATTGGAATAAAACTGTTAGCAGTGGAGAACTGTTTGTGGGGGAGAGAAAATAATTAAGGGAATACGAATAAAACTATTAGCAGGATACAGACAGTTATGAGTGGAATAGAAATAAAATCAGTGGTAGGAGACAGACAAGTATTAAGGGAATAGGAGCAAAATTCTTCATGGGAGAGAATTTTTTTTTTTTTTAATCAGAAGAGAGAGATGATTCTTAGTAGAATAGGAATAAAAGTATTAGCAGGAGAGTCAGACAATTAGCAGAATAGCAATACAATTTTATCAGGAGACAAAATTATTAGGGAAATAGGCATAAAAGTATTAGTGGAAGAGATGGACAATTATTAGGAGAGAAATGGACAATTATTAGCAGATAGGAATAAAATAATTAGTGGGAAGGACAGAATTATTAGTAGAAGAGAGAATTACTAGGGGAATAGGATACTACACTACGCTTGATTTTAGTCAAAGGCTGATAAAAATATTAGCAGATAAGATGGACAATTATGAGGGGAATAAGAATAAAAGTATTAGCAGGATAGATGGACAGTTATTAGCAGGAGAGAAGGGGAATTACTAGGTGAATACGCATGAAAGTATTAGCAGGGGCAGCACAATTAATAGGGTAATAGGAACAGAAATATTAGTGGGAGAGTCAGACAATTATTAGTGGAGTAGCAATAAAATGATTAGCGGGAGACTTAAGTGTCTGTGTCTCCCACCAATAAGTATTAGGGGAACAGGAATAAGAGTATTAGCTGGAGGAAAAGAGAATTATTAGGGGAAAAGGAATAGAATTATGAGTGAGAGAGAGAATTATTAGTGCCATAGGAATAAAAGTGTTGGCAAGCCAGATGGATAATAATTATCAGGAGGGTCAGACCATTATTAGCGGAACAGGCATAAGAGTATTGGCAGGAAAGAGAGGCAATTATTGGGGGAGTAACAGTGGAAGTAGTGGCAGGAGCCACCGACAATTAATGAAGGGAAAGACAACGAAACTATTTGCAAGAAAGATGGACAATTAGCAAAATAGGAATATAGGTATTAGTGGGGGAGAGGAGCAATTGTTAGAGGGAGAGACAGACAATGGTCAGGGGAAAAGGAATAAAAGCATGAGCAGGAAAGATGGACAACTGGCCGGGGAAGGGGAAAAATGGACAACCGGTAGGGGAAGAGGCATGAAAGTATTGGCGGGAGAGATGCACAATTTCTAGGGGAATATGAATAGAAATATTAGCGGGTGAGATGGACAGTAATTAATGGGATAGCAATAACATTATTAGCGGTAGACTCAAACAAGCATTGTCGGGAGACACTAACAAGTATTAGGGGAACAGGAGTAAAATTATTAGAGGGAGATGAAGGGAATTTTAGGGGAATAAAAATAGAAATATTAGTGGGAAAGATGGAGAATTATTAGGGGAATACGAATAAAAGTATTGGCTGGAGAGGCAGACAATTATTTGTCGGAGAGAGGGGCAATTTAGGGGAATAGTTGTAAAATTAAGAGTGGGAGAGAATTATTAGGAGAATAGGAGTAAAAATATTAGCAGGAGAGATGGACAATAATTAGCAGGAAAACAACAAATGTATTAGCTAGAGAAATGGACAATAAATGGACAGACCATTAATAGGAAAATAGACATAAAAGTATTAGCGGGAGAGACAGATTATTAGTAGGGGAATAGGAATAAATCTGTTAGCAGGAGAGAGACAACTTAGCGGGAGAACCACACAGTTATTAGAGAAATAGGAATAAAAATATTAGCAGGAGACAGAGACAATTAGTAGGGAAATAGCAGTAAAATTTTAAGTGTCAAAGACAGACAATTATTAGCAGAATGGGAAAAAAAAACAGTGGCAGCAGAGATAGACAAGTATTAGGGGAATAAGAGTAAAATTCTTAGTGAGAAAAAAGAATTGTTAGTGGGAGAGCAAGAGAATTATTAGGGCAATAGGAATAAAATCGTTGCTAGGAGGTAGGGAGAATTATTAGCAGAAAAAATGAGGAATTATCAAGGGAATAGGTAGAAAACTAGTGTTGGGAGAGATGGACAATTATTAGGAGAATTGGAGTAAAATTAATAGGGGGAGGCAAAGAGAATTAATAGAGGAATAGGAATAAAAGCATTAGCGAGAGGGACAGACAATTATTAGGAGAATAGGAATAAAAGTATTAGCAGGAGGCATGCACAATTATTAGGGGAAGAGAAATAGAAATATTAGTGGGTGAAACGGACAATAATTAGTGGGATAACAGTAAAATTATTAGCAGAGACTCAAACAAGTATTGGCAGGAGACACTGACAAGTATTACAGGAATGGGAGTAAAGTTATTAGCAAGAGAGGAAGAGAATTGTTAGGGGAATTGAATAAAATTGTGAGCAAGAAAGATGGAGAATTATTAGGGAAATAGGAATAAAAATACTGTATTGGCATGTGAGACAAACAATTGTTGGCCAGAGAGACATACAGTTTTTAGGGGAATAGTTGAAAAATTGAGAGACAATTAGCAGCAGGAGAGATGGATAATTATTAGGGGAATAGGAATACGAGTATTTGCAGGAGAGACTGACATTTATTAGCAGGAGATCAACATTTATTAGGGGAATAGAAATAAAAGTATGAGCAGGACAGATGTATAATTATTAGTAGGAGAGAGAGAGAATTATTTCAAGAATGGGGTAAAAGTATTGGCAGGGAAGACAGACCATTTTTAGCACAAGATGAACATTTAGGGGAACAGATATAAACGTTATTAGCAGGGAAGAGCAGCAATATTAGGGGAATGGGAATAGAATTATTAGAGGGAGAGAGCAAAAATTATTAGCGGGAGGGATGGGAAATTATTAGGGGAATGTGAAATAAAACTATTAGAAGGAAAGAAATACCATTATTGGGAGAGGTGGGCAATTACTAGCAGGGGAATAGAAAAATATTTAGCAGGAGAGAGAATTTAGTGGGAAAGACTGACAATTAATAGCAGAAGAGGAATAAAATTACAAATGTGAGATGCACAATAATTAGCACAAGAAATGGACAAAAATTAGGGGTATAGCAAAAACATATTTAGCAGTAGAGAAGAACATTTATTAGTGGTAGGGACAAAAGGTCATTATCAGGAGAGAGAGAGAGGTCATAATCAGGAGAGTTTTTTAGCACGCATGTATTGGAGATGGAAATTTCTGTGATCTGTAGAGTCATAAAAATCTCCTATGAGAAGAAGAGGCCAGACCTTGGGAAAGAAGATGTTTGCCTGCCTAGGCTGAGCGATAAGGAGCAGGGATGCAGCTGCTCAGCCCGGTTCACAGGCAGCCCCCCCGGAAACCTGTTGAAGCGGCCGCTCGGCTGGGCTTGTAGCCAGCACCCAGTGGGGAGAGTTGGGCAACTCGAGGTGGAGTTTGTCCGCCCCCCGGGCTGCCTCCTGGGTCGGACTGACCCTACGTGCCGGGATGCACCGGGCATAAAAGTGGACAGTGCGGAGAGAGCGGGAGTGGGGAGAGAAGAAACTCCTGACTCTGAGGCCGGCGCTGTCTCTGCAGAAGCTGGTCAGCAACTCCCTCTCTCTGGTCTGCCAGCTCGAGAGGATCTTCGGGTCCAGATCGGCAGGTATCACCTCGTGAGTAGTTATCTATACTCTGCTGCTTTTATGTACTTTCACCTGAATAAATGCTGAATGGCGTCATCTCATTCTGGAATGATTATTGCCGAATCCCGAGCCCATTTGGAACAACGCAAGAGAATTATTAGGAATTAGCAGGAGACAGGCTATTATTAAGGGTATAAGAGGAATAAACTAAATAGCTCTAGGGAAAAAGAAATATTAGAGGAAGAGGAATAAAATTATTAGCAGGAAAGACTACTACTAGGGGAAGAGACCAGCAATAATTAGGGATAGAGGAATAAGATGATTAGCAAGAGAGTAGGACCATTATTAGCAGGAGAGATGGTCCATTGTTAAGGGAATAAGAAACAAATTATTAGCGGGAGAGACAGACAATTATTAGGGGGGACAGGAATAAACTTCTTAGCAGGAGACACCAACAATTATCAGGGGAAGAGGAATAAAGTTATCAGCAGGAGAGGCAGGCAATTAATAGGGTAACAAATAAAATCATTTGCATGAAAGGTAATCATTGGCAGGAGAGACAGACAATTATTAGTGTAATTGTAATTAAATTATTAGCAAGTGACAATTATTAGTGGGTGACAGTTTTTAAGAGAATAGGCATAAAATTATTGGCAAGACAGACCAACAATTATTAGGGCAATAGGAATAAAAATATTCACCGGCAAGACGGACAATGATTAGTGAAATAGGAATAGGAATTCTCTCTCCTGCTAATAATTCTACTGAAATAAGAATAGAATTATGTGGTAGGAAAGACAGACAATTATTAGTGGGACAGAGACAATGATTAGGTGAATAAGAATAATGTTGTCTTTTTTTTTTTTTCAGCAGACAGTATTAGTGAGAGAGAGACTATTATTAAGGGAATGTGAACACAATTATTAGAGGGAGACAGGCCATTATTAGGGGAATGGGAATAACATATTGGCAGGCAAGACAGACAAATATTAGGGAAATAGGACTAACTGAATTAACAGGGAACCAAGAGGTATATCGGCAGGGGAGATCGGCAATTATTAGGAGAATAAGAATTAAATTAATGGGGAAGAAGATAAATATTAGGGGAAGAGGAATAAAGTTATTAGTGGGAGGCAAAAAGAAATATTAGTGGTAGACAAAGAAATATAAAGGGAATAGGAATAAAGTTATTAGTGGGAGAGATTGGCCATTTTTAGTAGGAGAAGTATAAAATCATCAGCGGGAGAGACAGACAATTATTAGGCAACCAGGCATAAAATTGACAGGAGAGGGAGAGAGTCATTGGCAGCAGAGACTATTTATTAAGTAAGAGATGCAGACATTTGTTAGGGGAATAGGCATAAAATGATTAGCAAGCAAGACAGACCATGATTAGCAAAATCTGAGTAGAATTATGTGGTGGGAGAGAGAGACAATTATTAGGGGAATAGGAATAACATCATTAGCAGAAGAGACAAAATTGATGGAATCATAGAATGCTGAAGGTTGGAAGGGACCTCTAGAGATCATCTAGTCCAACCCCCCTGCACATGCAGGGTCACCTAGAGCACGTGGCACAGGACTGCGTCCAAGCGGGTTTGAAGATCTCCAGAGAAGGAGACTCCACAACCTCTCTGGGCAGCCAGTTCCAGGGCTCTGGCACCCTCACTGTTATTGACAGAAGAAAGTGGCCATTATTAGCAGACGGGCCATTTTTAAGGGAATTAGAAAAGAATTATTAGCAGGAGAGACAGGCCTTTCTTAGCAAGAGAGATGTAACAGCAGGGATGAAAGAATTCAGCGGGAATAGGAGTAACATTATTTGCGGGAATAGGAATAATTCTTTCCCCCCCTTGCCAAGAATGTTATTAGTGGAATAGAAGTGCAGAAAGAGAAAGCGAATTGTTATGAGGAAGCAAAGTGGGAGCAGGAAAGGTATTGCAGAACATGAGATTCAATTAGTACAGAGAATGGAAAAGAATTATTATTGGGAGAGAAAAGGAATTTCTATAGAGAGTAAGAATCAATCATTATGGTGCATGGAAAAGAATTACTGCAGAGAGATAAAGTGAAATAAAGCATAGAGAGAAAGTCAGATCACAGAACATCTATAGTGGAGCATAGAAGGTGGAATTATTGGGGAGAAAGAAAGGGGGAGTGTAAAGTAATTACTATGGAGAGAGAAGAAGAATTATTATGGAAGATGTGGAAGAATTATTACAGAGAGCATAAGGAAGAATTATGAGAAGGGGAAAGGGACAGCACAAGAAAGCATTACTGCAAAGAGAGCGTGGAGAAATTATTGCAGAGTGTGCAGAGGAATTAATATGGTAAGAGAAAGGCAGAGCGCAGAAAAATAACTACGGAGAGCGAGAATCAATAACAACAGCGTGTGGGCCAGTTTCTGCGAAGAGCAAAAACCAATTGTTATGGAAACAGAAAGGGGGAGCACAGAAGAATTGTTGCTGAGTATGCAGGAGAATTATTACAGACGGAGTAAGGCAGAGGGCAAAAGAATGATTACATAGAGCATGGAAGAATTATTTTGGAGAGCATGAGGAATAATTATTCCCAAGAGATAAAAGGGCAGCTCAAAGAGGAATTTTTACAGCAAAAGGGGGAATTAATATGGTGAGAGAAAGGAGGAGTGCAGGAGAATTATGGAGAGCATGAGGAGGAATTATTATAGATAATTCTGTCATGCTATTACAGAGAGTGAGAATCAATTATAACTGCAAGCCGAATTATTCCGGAAAGAAAAGAAATTATTAGGAGGAGAAAAAGGAGGAGCGCAGAAAGTTGTTAAGTAGAGCCCGTAAGCATTATTATGGAGAGCACAATGGAATTGTTATGAAACGCAGGAAACAATTGTTACCGAGAGACAAAGAATTATTGTGGAGAGCGATAAATAATTACTACAAAAGAGAATAGGAATTATTATGGAAAGCGAGAAAGGAACAGAGGAAAGAGTTGTTATGGAGCACAAAAGGAAATGTTACGCTGAGAAGAAAAGAGAATTGTTACAGAGAGTGAAAGGGAACTTTTATTGAGAGCGAGATCAGTTGTAACGGCATGAGGTAAAGAATTACTGCGGAAAGAGAAAAGCTATGGAGAGAGAAAACAAAATACCACACAAAGAATTGTTATGGAAAGAGATAGAGATAGCGTGGAAAAGTTACTGTGGAGCATGCGAGGAGGAATTCTTGAAGAGAGAGAAAGGGGGAGCATGAAAGAACTGTTACAGAGTGTGAGGAGAAATTACTGCAGAGAGGGAGGAGGAATTATTACAGAATGCAGAAAAGGTTATTACAGAAAAAGGAGGAGCGCAGAATAATTATTGCAGAGAGCACAAGGAGGAATAATTTTGGAATGCAGGAAAGTGGCATTACCAAGAGAGAAAGGAGGAACACAAGAGGATCACTACAGAGATAGGGAAAGAATCACTACACAAGGAGAAAGTAGGAGCACGGAAGAATTCTTGGGGAATGAAGAGAGAGATGGAGAGGGAGAATCACTAATATTGGCATGCGGAAAGAATTATTGCAGAGAGAGAAGACAAATGGTCATGGCAAGAGACAGAGGGAACAGAAACAAATTTCTCCCAAGCACAGAAATTAATTCTTATGGGGAGAAAAAGGGGGCACAAGGAAAAAAAAACTGCAGAGCACACAAGGAGGAATTTTTGCAAAGAGAGAAATGGCGAGTGAGTTGGGTTTATTCCAGAGACCACATGGAGGATTTATTACAGAGAGCATGGAACACTTACGGTGAAAAAACTGGGGAGTGGGGAAGAATCTTTGCAGAGCATGTGGAAAACTTTTACAGAGCACACAGAGTAAGTATTGCAGACAGTGAGAAAGAATTACTACAGGGAGAGAAAGTTGGAGTGCAAAAGAATTATTGTGGAGGAAGGGAAGGAGGAGGAATTACTGCAGGAACTGCAATAGAGTTATTACGGGGCATGAGAAAGAAGCTTGGTTGAGAGAGAAAGGGGGAACATTTTTTGTGAAGCATGAAAAAGATTATTACAAGGGGAGAAAGGAGGAGTGCAAAAATGAATTACTATGGAGAAGTAAAGAATTAGAGTTATGTTTAGGGAGAGAGAAAGATTCCCGGAGAGAGCAAAAGGAACAATGCCCGAGTTGTCTGCCTCTTTCCAATTCCTCATCTTCTGGATGCAGCAATTATAATATTCCCACCAGGCAGGCATGCAGGCACAGGCAACAGTGACCAGAAGGTAAGACTGGATCACAAAGTCCCAGGTGCTTCTCTGTGGGACTATCCCCACAGTAAGCCACCCTGCCAGGTCAACCAAGATGAGGGGTCAGGTTTTTGGACTGCTAATCTGATGCTTTCTCTGGGTGACTGACCTAACTGTTGACATCTTCACAAAGTACAGTGGCTTAGGTCAAGCTCAACTACTGATCTTGTCTGCCAGGGAAAGGGACCCTCTGTAGTCCCTTCTGTTTATTACTGCTAATTAAAGGGAGTAATTTAAAATAGCAGGGGTTATTTTAGGTCCTTCAGTAGCATTCAGTTTTCTTTTGAGACACAAATATTCACCTGTGCCCCATACGCCAGCCTACCAACATTCTGCACCAAAAGAAACCATCAAGTCTTCTTTGCTGTGGCGGGATGAAAACAAAAAGAGGGGACACAGATTGCAACCCATATGTATCAGAAAGAGCCTTCTCCTGTTGTTCCCGCTTCAGGCTTACAGAGAACACCAGAAGAGGTGGCAGGGGACTCGCCAAGAACCTTATCGGGTTCCATCTCGAGCTCTACAGCTTCCTCAGTGTTCACTGAGGCTCTCAGCCATGTCAACAACAGTAGCAGGAGTTGTCCATCTCATGGGCACTGAGCATCGGGGCCACTTTGTCCCACTCCTCCCCACCTCTGCAGCAGTGAATGCACCTCTCAGCCCGCTCTGGGCAGGAACCAGACCCCTAAATGGATGGATAGAAAGAGGGCAGGTCAGCCCCGTGCTCCAACAGACCTGGCCCTACACTCCAGGCACTGAGCCCCACATGGCCACCTTCACACAACAATGGCCCCACCAGCAGGATGAGCCAAGGCCCATGATCACCTGTAGGAATGCAATCTCCTCACCATACCATGCGGTCTGGAGCCACACAGGCATCTTGTGAAGCGAACACAGCTGCCACAGAGGTGTGACACAAGACAGGACCACAGCCGCCCTGGAGATGCCACCAAGACGAGACTAAGCAGAGGGGACAGGAGGGGGGTGAGAAAGCAGATGACAGCAGCAGTGCCGGGGAGATTCAGATTAGATATTAGATAAAATTGCTACATGAAAAAAGTAGTCAAGCATTGGAACAGCCTGCCCAGGAAAGCAATGGAGCCAACATCCCTGACAGTGTTCAGGAACCATGTAGACAAAGCACTTAGACGGTTTAACAAGCATGGTGTTGAAGGGCTTATGGTTGGACTCAATGGTTTTGAGGGTCTCAGAAGGTCTCTTCAAGATTACTGAAATGTTGGGGTGTAGCAGTTGACAGTGATGTGTCAACCTTGTTGAGTTGCTGGAGGATGGGGGCGGGGGGAGAAGCTGGGACTCACAGCAATGCTTCTGCTTTTCTGATAGTAGAGCAACACAGTGAGCACATGGGAGCACTCAGCACTTGTGCCTCCCCTTAGCTTTTTAGTACAGCTACTCCAGTGGCCGAGGCCAGTGGTGAACAGAGTGATTTGCACGTGCATACACCGCTTTGCTGTCGTGGTACTGATTTTTAGGTACAGGAGGGAGTACTGCACAACACACAGCACACATGCACTGCCCTTTCAATAGCAGTTCAGTTGTACTGACATGTTCAAGGGGCTCACTCGCTTTCCAGAATGGCAGGACTTTTTTTCCCTCCCTCCCCCAATAGTAACTGTAGTTAAACACATATAAACTGGAGGGAATAGAACCCTCCAGTTACATACATACCTGTATATATCCTCCATCCTTAGCTGGACTGAAGCAGGCAGCTTCTTCGAAGAGGGCTGCAAGAAAAGCGTTTCTGTCCAGGCCATGCTTACACCTTCTAGAATCTTGATATGACATCCCCAGTCTTGGTAGCTGTCAAATTGCTTCACTTGCACCTGTGAATGCAGTAGTCCAAGCTGGGAACATAAGGCTCACCTGCATCATTCATCTTCGATACCGTTTGACACGTGAGGGCAGCACAGAGGGCAAGGGAAGGCAGTGTGCATGCATGCCTGCTTTACCATGGCAGCACTTCTCATAGCCATGGGACAGCTGCAGTGGGCACTCCAGGGCAAGCTGTGCATGCGCCCACACTGTGCTGACGCTGCACTACCTCCTTGCACACAAGGGTCGTAAAGCACAGGGCTAGCGGTGGAGGCACTTGCGTGCAAGTGCCGAGTCAGCCCGTTGACCACATGTGCAGAGCAGTCTTCATTTGGTATATGCACATTGGTGCTGGCACCATGAGGACGGTTTTGTTCAGTAAAGAGACTGCTCTAGTTTCCAGAATTTTTTATTATTATTCAGCCACCATCACTTCTATTACAGTGTAAAAACAAATCCTAATGGTTGTGCCTGTCTTTCGTATAGATGTACTTGCATCTCTAACATACCTGGTTTGAAGCACACAGCTTCTTCTGAAGGCTTCAGAAACCAAGCTATCACCTGAGCAGTGCAAAAACACAGACCAAAATTACTCATAGGCTGCATTTAAAAAAGGAAAGAATAAACAGTATATATAAAAAAACACTTTAATTTTTAATTAGTGAATCCCCCCAAAAATGTTTCAGGGCTAAGTTATTCTATTCTACCTGATAACCTGACTACACACAACCCACCCCACACAAGCCAAAACACACATACACCCTGCCCCAGCCAGCAAGCCCTCCAAAAACACAACTGTGCAGCATTTATGCTCTGGAAAAAAGCAGATGCCACTGACTGGCAGAAAAGGGCCAGGGAAGCCCAGAACAGGGATGCAGAAGAAGCCAGAAAGGTCCAAGGCCTTGACAATACAGGAAATAAAACTGCGAAAGGGGGCCAGGAAGGTGCAAGAAGAGCATGCAGCAGCAGCCAATGAGGCCACAAAAACGTCTGGTCACTGACAATAGCCTACCCCTTTTGTCTGGCCACACAGAACAAGCTGCCATCTGCCGGCACGATGTGGGTGAACTAAGCCAGCACAAGACAACAAATGCCTCCCACGCTAGCACCACACAGCATAGGGCTCACTCCAGTAGCGCAAGCAGTTAGAGCAACAGCAGGACCTGAGCAAGACAGAGGGAAGCTGCGATGCAGACCACAGACAGGCTCCAGCTGTCCTTTCTCACAGACCCTCGCTTTCCAATACGCACACCTGTTTTGGAAATCGGCGGGGGGGGGGCGGCAGAAAGAACCAGACACCAGGAGAAAGGAGGATTGTTTGCTATTAGTATAAAATACAGAAATAAAATGATACATCTAACAAAACAATAGCAAAACAATAGCCTTACTATGTTCTGGGTTTTAAAAACAGACCAAAGGATCAAGGTAAAGCATTTAACTATTACTATATGAGCAAGAGGATAGCAATTAAGAAAAAGATGTCACCAATTGCCTAAAAACATTAGCATAATCCAAATTCACTGGGGAGCTTCCCAGCAATTAGGAGGTCTTATGCAGTGCATCCACCCATAAGCTAGGTCTCCAAAGTCATGGCAAGAGCGCCCAGCTTTTATAGAACCAAATCAGAAAAACTTGCATTTTCCTTTATTAGCGGTAACATCTGGTATGTCCTACTTTCTTTACCATCCGGGACTGGGACCTGGTCAGGGCCACAGCTTCAGATAGGAAAGATTCCTTCAGGGCCAAAACAGACATGCACGAGAACCTACAAAAGTAAAACCTACACTTTTATAAGCCTACATGCAAGGTGGCATAAGCAGTTTGGTGGGAATACATGCGAGTCAGTGTACGCAGTTCTACAGGCGAGTTTGTGTACTTTCACAAAGGCAGAGACGTCTTACAGCTGTAAGTCAACTCTGACTTGGGCCTGTGGTTCAGGCCCTAGCACTACAACACCGTGCTGCCTCTCCCTTGCACAGTGCGCTTGTGCGCAAGAAGCCTCTGATGTGTCCTCAGTGGCAGCACACACCCAGTTTGAACGCCCCAACATGCTTTGCCTATCAGCTGAGCGTCTGCAGTGCTCTGAGTCACCATCACTCTTTACAATGCATCCTCAATGGTGAGTGGACCCTCTCACACACGTGTGCATGACACCCCAACACCCTTTGCCTCTCTACTTAGCTGTGGCGGCATGCTGGGTCACTGACAGGCCTTGACAGACCGACAGGTCTTGACAGACCTCCTCAATGGCAGACAATGCACATCCTCTTTTGTCTTCCTCAAGGTGCCCCATTCACCCTCATCTCCTGCCAAAGGAGAGCACTAGCAGTTGCTCCTCTGCCAGTCGCTGACAGCCTTGATGGCAAGAACCACCTCCATTGGAGTGCTAGGGGTCCTCCGCTGCTCACCTGCGACATGCAGATTCCAAATACCTGCATTGTGGCTAGGGTAACATCCTCAGTACCTGGAAAAAGCAAAATGCAACCGTCAACAGGCCACACACAACAAACTTGCCACACACAGTAAGAATGCCCTCTACTGAAATCCTCCATCATGTTCCCTCCCAGAAAAGGCCTGCACAGCACCCCAAAAAACAGAGCAAAAAGCCATCACCAAGAGGCAAGTCATCACCAGGCACAGCATAATATATCTCAGACCAGACAAACTCCCTCCCTCACCTGCCCAGGAGAACCTTCCCAGCAATTGGGAGGTTTTATGCAGTGCATCCACCCCACAAAAAGCACACGCTATCCACAGCAACGCACACACCCCCCTTCTCCCTCAACACCTCTACCTGCTGCGCCTGCCCATCCTGAGTGCCAGGCTATCCACCACACACCCCGGGCCCTCCTGGCACCTGTCAAAGCAGAAGAACAGCAGGCAACAGGGATGGGGCAGCACATCAACGCCTCTGCACTAGGGCTAGGCACTGCTTCCTCCGCCAGGACACGAGCAACATGTTCCCTGCCTTGCTCCGCACCTACATGCACAGAGAAAAAATGGCATCAGGAACCTGTGAACCACAACACCCTGCATCCAACAACTCCTCCCTAGCTCACCTTCTTAAGGCCCAACCCTTGAGCCTGCTGGAAACAGCTCTGCCTCAGAGCTGCCCGCTCTCGCATGCCCTCCCTTTCCAACATGCACACCACGCGGTCTCTGCCTCACTCACCACATGCTCATCCAGAAGCAGCAGCCTCCTGTCTGCCCTCGGTAGCAGCACATGCTCAGTCCAGATGCCCCAACACGCTGTGCCCCTCAGCAGAGCTTTCTCAGTACTTGGCATCACCATCGCTCTCCGCAATGCATCCTCAACGGCAGCTGCATCCTCTCTGAGCTGCCAGCAGTCTGTCACCTGCCAAAACAAGGAGCAAGCAGTCACCTATGTGCCAGTCAGCCTCAGCCACCAAAACAGCCACCTCCAAAGCACACTCTGCTCACCAGCACCCTGCCGCTTGCCAGGCCATGCTTGCCAAGCCCACAAGGTGCAATACCTGAATCTGCTCCCTTGAAAGGCTTAGATGTCAACAGAAAGAACCCAAGCACGACCTGAAAAAGAGCAGAAGACATTACTGAGAGGCTGCTCAATAGCACCGGGTTCCCCATGTGCACCAGGCGCACAAGAACTTTCAGATAAAATAAGCTCCCCCTTCTCTCACCTGCTGAGACTCTTGTCAAGCGCTTGACTCCTCTCCAAATTAACTTGCTGAAAGATTCTGCAAAGATAAGAAAATCACATGCTAGTGACCCAGGTAAGGCTGGGGGGCATTCATTCCCACACCTTTACCTATTCTGCTCACTCCCACTGAGTGCTGGGCTCTACCCCACCCTGGGGAAGCTGCTGCAGCACCTGTAGAAGCAGAGCAGTGGGGAACAACAGGCATGGTGCCAGTAAGGCGAGCGCCCTCCACTAACCTCTTGGCTTCCTATTGCGGAGCAACAGTCGCCTCTCTGCACTTGCTCAGGGTGCGGGTGAGCTGCTCGCTACATTCCTCCATACCTGCACGCACAAAACAAAAATGTATCAGAGGACCCACTAACCACAATGCTCCTGTTGCAACAGCAACCCTCCAGCTCACCTTCTTACTAGGGCACAACCCTTTCTTCCTCTGTCTCCCTAGGGCCTCTGGAAGCACAACCCATGAGAGCACCATCCAGACCCAAGTGAAAGAGCTGAACTGCGACGCAAACCACGGACTACACAAGGATGCAGACACTTGTTTTTCATATCTTAAGCAGGACCAGGAAAAAGGAAGCCAGCTTAGGCACAATTTGAGCACTGCAGAAAGGAGTCTGGGAAAAGTAATAAGGTACTTTCATACTGGTACACATTTTGCCAGTCCATGGCAGTTGGTGGAAAGAACCAGACACCAAAGGAAAGAATGGTGGTGTTTCTAGTAGTATCAAATAATACAGAAATAAAACGATACATCTAACAAAACAATAAGCTTACTATGCCCTGGAAGCAGAACAAGCAAGGTGACTTACCAGAAGGATAAGTAGGGATTGCTTTTAAAGACTGATGTGTTAATGCTTGCATCTTCGGGGCTGCTGCAGGTGCAAAACAGCCACACCCAAGTCAATCAAGGAGAGAAAAACAACAACAACAACAACACAACAACAACACACCACACAAAACCCACAACACTCTGAATTTGTCACTGACAGGTGCCTCTACTCCTCCAGGTAAGACACTTAGGGACATGGTTTAGTGGGCTTGGTGGGGATGGGTTTGCGGTTGGACTTGATGATCTTAAAGGTCTTTTCCAACAATAATGATTCTGCAGTGCACTTAATCACTGTGCACTTTCTTGTATATCTTGTATAGTAATGGTTAAGGAAAAGATACATCACCAATTGCCTAAAAACATTAGCATCATCCAGATCCGCAGTGGCTGGGGAACCCCTCTCGCAGTGAGGACTTGGAGAACCTTCCCAGCAATTGGGAGGTTTTATGCAGTGCATCCACCCATAAGTGAGGTCTCCAAAGTCATGGCAAGAGGGCCCAGCTTTTATAGAACCAAATCAGGAACACCTACATTTTCTTTGTG
This sequence comes from Tinamus guttatus, assembly GCF_000705375.1. Next base: position 56,531 of record NW_010588980.1, on the reverse strand, counting down.
AGCAGTAACATCTGGTATGTCCTAATTTCCCCATCATGTGGGACCAGGACTTGGCCAGAGCCCCAGCTTTGGAGGCAAAGGTTCCTTTCAAGGTCAAAGACACTTGCACAAGAGCCTTCAAAAGTTACAATTTTATGAACCTACATGCAGGTTAGCATAAGCAGTTCTACAGGCGAGTTTTGTGTACTTCTACAAAGGCAGAGCTGTACTCATCTGTAAAGTCAACCTGGGCTCAAGCCTGTCATTCAGGCCCTGGCTCACAGTGTGTAAGCAAAGAGAGGTATAGATTTCCTGTGCAATGTTCCTGATAAACGAAACATTTGAAGCTACACTGTAAGCAGGAGGAAACCAGCACACAGCAAAAACAACGTTTTCCAGTCTTGGTGGCAGCAGGTAATCATGTTCAGCCATTTGCAGCACAGGAAAGCCAAGATAGAAGCGGAGTTTCACCACAGGCAAGTTTCTCAGGTGCTTGTGGAGGCATAGTACCTTGTCAGTAGATAATAGATGCCTCATTACTAGATAGTTAGTTGCAAGGATGCCTTGGTAGTGGGCGGTTGACCGCAAGACGAATGCTTTATCAGGAAGGAGCAAAGCAGGAAAAGGAGGAAGACTACAACCACATGTGGAATGTCTTGTCAGCAGATGAGGAACAAAGCAAGGAGAAGCCAACCACAACTGCATGGCTGGCAAGATATTGACTGGTTGTAATTTTAGCAACACTTGTGTTAAGAGAATATAACAAGAAGTTGGTTTGAAAATAAAGTTGTCTCACTCTGTTGCACCTTGCGAAAGAACAGACTCAGTCTAGGATACAAAGGCTCACTGATGCAAGACCCATGTAGAAAACAGTATTTACCTTGAATGGCAAAAACAATGCTCATGGGGTCCTGTCAAAATGCTGCCTCAGCCCTTCTCAGAGTTATATTCCGTATCCAAAAAACAAGATTAGAGCAAGGTTAGAAATATCACATCATTGCCATTTCCATTGCTTCCCTCACACAAAATTTCTTCCTAATGTCAATGGGTACTCTACATCAGAGCAGAGGAACATCAGTTAATTCCAAATAAACTTGGCCTGCCAAGTCAGAGCCAGATCCAATAGCAAGGATTTTAAAAAAGGGTCATGCAGCTATTAGGTTAAGAAGTATGACTACGTTTATCTTCCTGTTATACTCACAACTGATCTTTGATACAAACCTTCACCTCTTTGGATCATCTTCTCAGAAAGCTGGAACCCAGAGGGATGCGTGGTGCCAAGCCATCCCAGTTTTATAACAAAGCACTGGAGTTCTGCATGACCTGGAAAGCAAGCTAACTCAGGCTAACTCAGTCTTACTGCCTGGACCAAACACAAGATGACCTAAGGCAGGAAGATACAAGACATATGAATATGCGCACATGCACAGTGAAGCTGTACAAGTCCTGCTGATGTTTGCTCACCTCCACAAATGCCGTCATCAGCCCTTTCTCCATGCACCAGCTAAAGCTGTAGAACCCAACATCCACCTTCCAAGCCACAAACCAAGGCACTGAAAGCAAAGGGTATACGTTATTTGTACAGACAAGCGCTCCCACGAGAGAGAAAGGGAACAAAATCAGCAAATGAATCTTCATTCCACAGGGCTGTCCACCACTACAGCCATTCCTCTAGCCAGCGACAGCTGTTGCAGCAGTATTTAGATTACAGAAAGACTCTACAGGCCAAAAAGATAGCCACCACCTAGCATACTGAAAGATCTTTGCTACAGACAACCTACCTGGTTTTACAGGAATTGTACACTGACGCACTGAAATCTGCAGTACCCAGCAGATGACAAACTGAAAGATAACAAATTCTTCATAGACTGATATTTTAATACTTAACCTGCATAGTAACCTCCATATTTCCTATGCTGGAAATTTGCACCCTCTCAGCTCATGTACTCCCATTTACTCAATCCCTGCTATACCCAATCATTCAATCACCCAGTCAGACTTGTGGTTTTGTTATGTAATTATTGGCCAAAGAAGATTTCGAATGATACCTCTTCTTCTCTAAAACTATTTCATGGCTAATATCTTACTTCAGATTATTAGCGGTCATGGACTTTATATTATCTATGGCCACAGAGCAACCATGGAAAAACAAATCCTACATGGGCAATCCTCTTGCTCACCAATCCTCCCACATCAGAAGAACTTGCAAAAGTAGCATTTAAGTTAAAGACAATTCCACAAAGCTAGCACCCCAAACAGTTCAGTCAACTCATTATTTAGGCCATTGCCATTTTGCAATTCAACTACTACAGTATCGCTTGGCTTTTCCTCACATATCTCTTTTGATAATCACACAGGCACTGCTGCTCTTTCTTTTGAGGTGGAGGGCTTCCCGGGTCACCAGTGACCAAGTTAGTGGTCATGCTGCCTCCCCGACTGCAATATTCCTTACACCTACAGGAGATGCTGCCCAAGAACACCGGGTTATGGGGCAGTTCTTCCAGATTTTGCTGGAGGGCAGATGGTCCCTTCTTTTGTAGTTCCAGTTTGTAACAGATATCTCCCATTTCAAGGCTGCTCACTAATTACTTTAATGGTCCCTTTACATTCCTCCTGCCATCCTGACATTTGGAGTCAGCAATGTTCAGGGTCCAGAGACATTGCTATGAAGGGAACATTATCCCAAGGTCTATAACAGGTTCGAGCTTGCGTGTGCTCCAGCCGCTCTAGCGGGATAGCATTCCCTCCAGAATAAACTAGGATATCAACCTGAACTGCCGCAACGGGGCTGCTTCTGTAACAATTTCTTCCCAGGAGGGAATGCATAGAGCTGCACAGCACCTAGAGCAAGTTGGAGGGGTGGGAGGCAGAAGGGGGAAAGGTACTTAGTGAGCAGAATGGAATAGGCATCTCCCCAGGGGAATACTAGCTCTGTATTTCCAAGTGGAGGACATGCAGCAGGGGACAAGTGAGGTGCTGCCAGGGCTGGAGAAGTGACACAGGGCTGCAGAGCAGAGCTAAGGCATCAGGAAGGGCTTCTGAAGAGACTAGAGGGCCCAAATGGAGCTGGAGCACAAAAGGAAGCACTCGAAGAACGCTCCTGAGTCAAACAAAGGCATTCC
>NW_010588980.1:24153-45319 GCF_000705375.1 Tinamus guttatus | reverse complement strand
AGGAAGAACCTGTAAACAAGCTTATCAGTGCAGGATAGAGGACTGTGTGCGGGCCAATCATGTAAACGTGTGCCCCCGATATCTACAGCCAACCTAGTACGGTAGAAGATGTGTGGACAGTAGTATGCAACCAATCACAATGTAAGCGTACACGTGGCTAGATGACTTAACAGAAATGTAGTACATAAATAGACTACTGTAACGCCAATAAAGTGATTTCTGCTAGACTCATATTGAAGACTTCAGGAGTCATGTCTGGCCTCCTGCAGAGAAGTGCTTGATGAGGCGGCGGGAGAAGCGGCCAGCTTTCGTCCTCGCAGCAGAACTAGTCATTAGGTCATCATGTGACTGGCTCAGGCCCGCTTCCTTCTGCTTGTTCCTTCTTCAGAAGATGAGCTTGGTGCCACACCAGAAAAGCTAACTGCAGCGACAAGAAGCAGAAGGTCAGGGAGCAAGTTACAAACAAGGTCCATAACTTTGTTGCATGCTACAAGTGCCAGGACTGCGAGCAAAGAGGTCCGAGGTCTACAGCCTGCCTGTGTGCCAGTCACTAGCAGAGTCTAGAGCAGGACCTGAAGCAGGGCACAGCTGCCCCACTCCTTACGGAGGGAAAGAATAGGGACATCCTCTGGCCTTTCAGGGCACAGGGGCTGGCTACTGGGATGCTAACAAAGGCCACAGTGAAGAAAGAGGGTGGGCGCTTACGTCTGCACCTTCCACTTTGTTCAACATCCTGTTCTGTGCCTGTGCAGTGGAATTCAGGAGAGGGGAATCCTTCTTCCAAGATGTGAGCATACATGCCTGATCAGCGCATCAGAGGCCTGAGAGTCCAAATAGCCTCCTGGGAACATGGAAGCTGTAAAAAATCCCCCATCTGATTCAGCACAGAAACCTTCTGACCCACAAGTGTATCCCTCAAAAAGAGATGTCTGGGACCATCCCCCTAAACACCCCATGCTAAGGTACTAATCCAAGGGAAAAAAAAAAAAAACAGAAAGAAACAGAACTCCTGTTAGCTCACAGCTCTCATACCCTTCAGCAGTCTTAACATGCAAGAGAGTCTTTCTTTTTCAAAAGCAACAACAAATATTCCTGGAGAGCTTAAATCTCTCAATTCCTGCTATTCACCAAAACCCTTCAAGCCCAGCACTCCCATAGGAAAACAAGAGCAGAATGAGCCCCTCACCCCAGGCGCTGTGTTTATGTAGCCCTGACCCACCCACTGCCCTGTCCAGCAGCCCTAATCACAGCCATAAATACATAGGGTTGAGCAGGCATAAGGGTTTTCCTTCCCTGGGTAAAGCAGAGAGCATAGAAAAGATAAACACCTTAGTGATGAAACAGATCCTTGATGGGACTGCTGAGACTTCATATCCTATATTCAGAATATCAAGAGTTCTGTTATTAAAATTCTTTTTATGCTGCCTACTACTAGAGTGTGCATTGAAAGAGTTTTATTGGGAAGAGAGAAAGAATTATTAGGGAGCAAGAACAGAGAAGTTTCAGTGAGGAAGAAAGAGAACAATTTGGGGGGGAAAAGAGCTACTAGGAGAAGAAAAAAAGTATTTGGAGGAGAGAGGAGGAATTATGCAGGGGAAGAAAAAGATTTTTTAGGTGAAGAAAGAGAATTAGTGGGGGAACAAAGAGAAAGCTAGGAATAAGGGGGGAGAGAAAGAAGTATTAGTGGGTGGAGAAAGGAAATTATTAGTGGGGGAAATAATGATGGAAAAAATTATTGGGGGGAGAGAAAGAATTATTAGTGTGGGAGAATGAGAATTATAAAGCAGGAAGAGAAAATTGTTAGTGAGAAACAGACATTACATGGAGAAACAAGGAATTATTGGCAGGTGAGAAAGAGAAGGATTGGGGCTGTAAGAAAGAGAATTCTAGATGGGAGAGAAGGAGATTTATTAGAGGGAAAAAAAGAAAATATTAGAGGGCAAAGAAAAAAGATTGTAGCGGTCAAGAAAAAGAGAATTTTCAGTGTGAGAAAAAGTGAATGATTGTCCAAGAGAAAAAATTATATAGGGGGCAAGGAAAGCCCATACAAAAGCCTGTAGGACCCCCCTGCTCAGACACAGTGTGCACAGAGGCCCTGGGATGCCCTACGAAAGCCCGGAGGGCCCTCATAGCCCAGTGCACACAGAGGCCCCGGGAGACTACACGGAAGTTCAGAGAGCCCCCCTGGCCCACTGTACACGGAGGCCCCATGAGGCCATACGAAAGCCCCGAGAGCCCCTCTGCGCACAGAGGACCCGGGAGGCCACATGAAAGCCCGTAGGACCCCCCAGGCTCAGTGTGCACGGAGGCCCCGGGAGGCCCCACGAAAGTCCAGAGGGCCCCCTGGCCCGGTGTGCCTAGAAGCCCCAGGAGTTTGCACGAAAGCCCGGAGAGCCCCCTCAGCCCAGTACACACAGAGGCCCCAGGAGGCCCCACGAAAGCCCAGAGCCCTCGGCCCAGTGTGCAAGGAGGCCCTTGCATGAAATCCCATAGGGCTCCCCCTACCCAGTGCGCATAGAGGCTCCGGGAGGCTGTACCAAAATCCGTAGGGCCCCCTGCAGCCAAGTGCGCACAGAGGCCCGGGGAGGCTGCACAAAAGCCCGTAGGGCGCCGCTCCCCAGCCCAGTGTGCACAGAGGCCCTGGGAGGTCGCACAAAGCTGACAGGGCCTCACCGCCCCCATGTGCATGGAGGGCTCTGGGGTCTGCACCGAAACCCGTAGTGCTCTCCTAGCCATGTAGAGAGCCTTTATGTCCTGCCCTCAGGCCTCCACGTGCACAGGGATGGGTGGGCCCTTTGGGCCTTCCTGCAGTCCTCAGCAGCCTCCATGTCCACAGGGCTGAGGGTCCCTACAGGCGTTCATGCCATTCCCTTGCGTCTATGTGCGCATGGGAACGAAGGGTCTGTACAGGTATCGGTTTGGCCCCTAGGAGCCTACGTCCTCTGAGGGCCAGGTTCCTCTACGGATCTATGGGCGACCCGCTATGGCCTCCATGTGCATAGGGCCAGGGGACCTTTCCAGGGCCCAGTGCAGCCATCCAGGGTCTCTGTGCACATGGGGCCAGTAGGTCCTTATGTGCTTTGGTGCTGATCCCCATGGCCTCAATGAGCACTGAACCAGGGGAGGCCTCTGAGTGACCTTGCAGGGTCTCCATGTGCATGGGGCCGGGGTGGCCCTATGGGTCTTGGTGTGGCTCACCTGGGCCCTACACGTGTACAGGGCCAGGGGAGGCTCCATGTACCTCAGTGTGGCTCCCCATGGCCTCCTTGTGCCATGGGGCAGGGGGGGGCCGTACAGGTCTCCATGTGGCCCCCCAGGGCCTCCACGCACACAGGATCAGCGGGGCTGGGGAGGCCCTATGGGCCTCCAGACAGCAACCCAGGGCCTCTCTGCAGACAAGGGTTGGGGAGGCCCTATGGGCCTCCGGGTGGCCCCTGGATTCTCCATGCCTATGGGGCCAAAGCCCGCATGGGTCTCAGTGTGGCCTCCAGGGTCCTGTGCATACAAGTGCCGGACTGTTTTCACTCAGGAGAATGGAAGAGAAAATGACCCACGTCTGGGTTCCTGGTTATCTGACCCAATTCCCTAAAGTGCCTTTTGATTGCCCTCAGGTTATGTGTTGCCACTTCTTCCCCTCCCACTTGTAGGACCATTAACAGCCACTTGTAGGACCATCAATGGATAATAGTCTGTTGGCCCAACCAGGCTGGGAAGTTTCCTGTGGTATCCTTAACCCAGGAAGGCAGCAGACCTCTCTTAGAGGAGGGTCGTGTCCACATATCGGACCCTCTGTTCCCAGAGCCGAGGAATCCCCCACAACTATAACCCGCCTTTTCTCCCTCCTGCCTGTGGTCACAATAAAGGGAGGTTGCCTTTCTGACTGTATTACTGTTTTTGGAGAAGGACTCTCACTTTCACTATCTGCTGATGGCCCTTCATCCTCCAGGGCCTTGTACCTGTTGGCTAGGGTACGATCAGAGAAGGTTTTCTCCTGCCACCTCAGGCCTGGACTTTTATCTATACACTGTTGTGCTGGTTTCTACTCCCTTTTGTTATCTGGGAGATAGAAATTGTTTTAATTTGTTGCTGGACACTTCCCAGTACCTACCCCTGTTTCTCCCTCTCTGATGTACAAATACCCCTTAGCTTTTCAACCTCTTCTTTTAGCTCAACTACCATGCTGACAGATCTTCCACCTGGTCACACTTCACACAGTTGCTCTCCCCCAGGCTGTGGAAAGGAAGCCCCAGGCTTTGGCACTCCTTGCAGCCCGACACAGCTGCATGCTTTACCGGTTGGTCAGTCTGGGTGCCTGTCTCCCTTTTAGTGAGTGCTGACATGTCCCTCGAGTAGTTGCCATGACAGGTGCTCCAGGGAGCCCAACGGGGATGGGGGGAAGGGGAGGGGGAGGGGCGCTATCAGCCTCTCTCTCTGCGACCCCCCAGACTCAGAGATGTCAGCACTTTGTCAGAGAGTTACCCTTCAGCAGCTGGCAAGAGTAGGAGTAGAATTCCTTTCTTTAAAAGCAGTCCAAAATCTTTTTAATAGAGTATGGCACAAACATATCCTAAAGACCAATGTGCTTTTTTTAGGTTGCTGCCTGGCTGCTGGTCGCTCTCCATGCCTGGGTTGCAGCCCCAGGTTTGGCTCATGCAGCAGGACAGGGCTGGAGGAGCCCAGAGCTCACCCAGGGAACGCTGACTGCTCCGGCGAGGGTGCAAGACCCTGACACGGGCGGCTGGCCCAAGGCACATGCTCTGTGTGACTGCTAGAAGATGGGCGTGAAGGGTAACATGTAGTTTTTTGCCCCCTCTGCACACAAAGGCTGTCTGTAGGCTTTGCAAGAATTGCTCCAAGGTTGGGGACGTCCACAGGATCTTTGTCAGTGAGCTTCTTTTGGCAGGGACATGCTGGGGACTGCCTTGAAGTGAGCACAAGATGGCTGCCAAACCATGGTGGCACTGGCCAAACCTTACATAACTTGCTGGCATGAACCTTGCCCCATGTGGTCTATTGGTTGTCCCATACAAAAATAAAAATTATTTAGCAAAGTATTAATACTTCCAATAGTGGAAACCCTTTCACCACCTTTGGGTCACTGGGTGGTTTGAGATGAAGTCTGGCTAAAGCAGGATCCCTTCGTGGTTTTCACTCTTCTGTGGAGAAAAGTCTTCAAAAAGCAGAATTGCAGTGAGGCAAGACAGGCTTATTTGTGTAGGGAGCAGCATGTTACCGCCAGAGGTATGGGGAGCTCCATTCTGAGTTCCGGTCCTGCTTGAGTGTGAGTGTGTTTTTCTGTTTCTGTCTTTCAATCGCACATTTGAAACAAGGTTGATAAGGCACTACAATGGCTGACTGCCTGGCCAGTGTGCCCTGATTAACTTGACATGCTTAAAGCTGTTTTTCCAAAGTACAAAGTTGTTGTACAGAGTAGGCAAAGGGAAAGCATGATGGTGGAAGAAGAAAAAAGCATAGAAAAAATAAGGATGAGTGGCAGGCACTTTGCTAGGCAAGACAGGAATATATTGCTCACCCTTTATTTTAAACGGATTAATAGAAGCTGGGAGTTTTGGTTATGTGGTCAATATCTTGATTGTAGATATTGTGTAGCACAAGATGGCAGTAAAGCTCTACTGTTATACACTGCGCTCAAAAAGACTTGTTCTAGCATCAGAAGGCAATGCTGAGGTTCTTTTTCCCCATGCTGATTACTTCATCTCTGCCTCCTCCCTCTCCTCCCTGCTTTTGTTCCTTCTCTCCTACTTTTCCTAGAAGTTTGGGGAGGGGGGAAAGAGGAAATCAGGGGTGCGAGTCTTGAGCCTTTTCCCTGAGAAACGCACAAAACTGATTCTAGTTGAAGTTGGTGCTGAAGGGTAATGGCTAGGAGGGAATTTTTTGAATTAGTTGGAATGTGCTTGCACCCCAACAGTTGCTGGAGGACCTCTGTATGTGCGAGTGCTGTAGAGCTGTGCAGGAGTGTTACCATAAAGATGCCCTAAACTGAGATCTAAGGATGAGGACTATTCATGAGTAGCTGGACAATTATTTGCAAATCTCTGCAAGTCATATGCAGATCGGGAGAGAAGCAACAGAGTGACAAGGTTACTTGCCTGCAGACAGCCATTAGATATTGCCTTAGAAATTCCCCCCTGGGGACAATTTTGCAGCCCCTTGACAAGTTTGGGTAGGTAAGCATGGTGCTTCTGACCCTGATAACATTGCCTGTTTTCCCAATGCAGTTTTGGATCTTAAGCCCAGGCATGAGGCACCTCTTCCCTGCCCGTGCCTGCAACAGACTGTGTGGGCCAGAGCTCTAGATGTGGTGGCAACACAGCAAGAGGCCGCCAGGATTAGGCTCATTTAATTCCTCTGTGTGCAGAAGTGCCCCATGCAGGGGTGTGAGGCCCATCAGGCGTCACCCTTGGTTTGTGGGAGTACTGATGGCCAAGGTGTCCCCTGTGCTATCTGCACAGCGGCTGCTCCCTGCATGCTTCACTCTGTTGCGGACTCTGCGTTGTGGCCTGGTGGTTGGAAATGCTTTTTGGCTTCATCTGTGTGTTTTGAGACAGTTGCATGCTTGACTGCAGGACTTGCTCCTGCTTTCCTCCCACAAGTTGCCAAGTTTGGGGGCATAAATGCAATTTGTGCAGATTTGTCAGGTCTCACATGGGTCTCCCATGGGTCTGTGTGAGAATGCTGTGACTTGCAGAGTTGCTCGGATGTCCTTGTTTGATGTCTAATTAACTTTGAGTAAGCAGTCATGCTTCCACATTAAAAGCAGTTTGCTTTGGTGCACTAACTGCACATAATTCTTTCTCTAGTTCGATATGTAGCACCTTCCAAATGTGGAAATGATGCCACCCTTATTCCTTCTGGGTGGGGAAAAGTAGGGATTATACTCAGGTTTTTTGATTCAGTTCTCGCCACCAAGGGTTAACCAGACTTGTCCAGGCAACCTGTCAGTGCATTTCATTATGCTCAAGTACAACTAAAAAGCCCACCCTCTATCCTGCAATGTCCCACAGCCCTTCGCAGCTGGGAGGGATCTGAGTTGCAGGCCAAGGTTTTGGCCCTATATGGATAAATCAATGGCTTATTGGAATTGCACAGATTGTAGATGAATGTTGTTATCCTGCCTGATATTTGAGTTTTTCTTTTAAGATTTTTTTTTTGCTAGGCTTTAAGGAACTAGGGCGCTTCTTAGCAGCCTCAGAGTTTCTTAGTGTGCCCCGAAATGCTGCTTAGCCAGGGACCATATGTATTAGGCAATATCAAAGCCCGCATGAGTATTTTTGTCATAAATGCATCCATATGTGGGATTTCTGTATACACTAGGAAAGTTACATCATTGCTCTCAAAACCAGACTAGCTCTTAAACACATGTTAAAGCTCAGAGTTTCCATTAATTTAATATACCATGTGTAGCTGAAGAATATACCTTGCTAAGAGGAGATTCCCTTTTCTAAGCAGAAAATTAGATTCAGGACCTCATATGTTTTGTATCACTTTCTTGTCTTGACTCCACCTTAAAGCTATTGAAGTGCTTTTTGGTAAAGCTTCCCCCACTCCCTGCAATCACTTCACAAATGGTTAGCTTCAAAATTAAAAACATGATCCTTGTGGTGCCAAAATGTAATAAGAGAAAGGCATTAGTGCTCTAGGGTGGAATAGTTATTGCTACCATGACACCATATTGCTATGGGCTTCCTTCTTCTGTGTGCTATCCGTCTTGGGCAGGTCCCTGGAAGAAGATCCATCCCTGGAGCTCTGTGTCTGGGCTGGGGGTCTGTGAGGCGATCTGAATCAATGGTTTGAGCTCATGGCCCAGGAGAGAGTCCATCCAAATGCACTGACTCTGGTGTGAGCCAGGGTGCCTGAGGTTCTGCAGAGCCGGGTGGGAGGAGAAGACACTAAGGTGGCGGGAGGAGAAGACACTAAGGTGGCGGGAGAAGACACTAAGGTGGCAAGTCTGCAAGGTGCAAGGGAGGTGGCCTGTGAAGTGCTCAGCTGCACTAGGGCTAGAGGAACCTGCCTACTAGGCAGCAAATAAGAGGGCAGATAGTGCAAGGGATATCTGTTCGCTTGGGCGTTGTGTAGCCAACTCCCTGGCAAATTTGTGAGCCATTTTCTGTTTTTAGTGTGAACACATCTGCTAGCAATATGTGGATTAAGCTAATAGAAATAGGTACTTGGGGTTAAACCCACACCTTTGCTTTCCTATATGGACACAGCCTGAGAAGACACCATCTGAGGAAATGTCAGGTATGTGTGGGGTCCTTGGTACCCAATATGTGTAGCAAGTGGTTGGACTTAGTCTTGCAGGCCTGGAAGGGATCAGACTCTGTTCTTGTTGCTCATTTGACAGGCAGGACATAGTTTCCCTCCTCCCACTCCTCCCCCTTCTCCACCCCAATTTCTATCACCTCTTAAAATGCTTTCACCAATCATTGCACGTGCAATTATTTACCATGTTGTTTTAGGCAGATGCCTTTGTATATGCATTGTTGGGTCAAGGCAAACTGAGCTCACTCATGCATATGGACTGAACTCTTAGCTTGCACAGAGCAATTAAAACTCCAGTAATTGTCCACCACTGTGTTATCAGCCAACCATGTCACATTCTGCTTGCAGAGCAGTGAGCAAGCGGATCTTTTCTCTAGTGACTCACCCTCTCCTATTGCTGGTGGAGGCCAAGAGACAGGTACTTGTCAAATGCTATAATATGAAGTTAAACATTTGACTTGGGAAGAATGGCACGTTGACACTTTTCATAATAATTGCTTCCTACACTGGGAATTTCCAGCTGTTTTGGTAGAAATAACATGATGTGACTGTGACAACGGTACAGTCTCAAAGCCTACAGACTGAAAATAGAAAGTGATATGTTCAATTTCAGTTGAAAAGTAGGGGGTTTTTTGGCCTTTATTAAACTGATTGTAAAAATGGCTGGTTATGGAAAATAAAGCAATCCTGTAAAAGTTCTTCTAGTTCTCATACATGCATAGATGTTTGTCAGATGGTTTGATGAAAAAAGGTTTATTTTTGATTTTACAACAGAGCTTCAGGAATGCCCTTTAAAGACAAAATTTTGTGCTCCAAGATCACTCCATCCAGTTCTGATGCTGTGCAATAGTATCAGAGGCTCTTTTGCTTTGAGGAGTGTGTAGCCAGTTCAAGCTAAGTGGGAGGTTGTCTAAATATTTGTCTATGGGGAGAGGGTTCTGGGATAGCCTTTTGTTTCCTTTAATATCTATAAGAAAAATCGTGGCAAATTAAGTTTATTAAAGTTAGAGCTGAATGGGGGATATTATTTTTACTATTTCTACCTATATGAAAAGTTAAAGATTAAACAATGAGAATGCTTTTAATGACACATGTAACTATCCTGTGAAAGGATGAATATGGTAGCTGTAATTTGCTATTTCTTCGAAATCAATGGCTCTATCCCCCCAGTAAAAACAAGATGAACATATATCTATTAAATCTTTAATGTCTCTAATGTCAATTTGATCATTTGCATTTCAGAGCCTTCTGCAGACACAGTAGCATTTTGCAGTTGTGGAACATGCTGTTGATTGAAGCTGAAGGTGCTGCCTGTTATTATGATTTCCCCCCCACCATTCAGCCCTAGGATGCAACAGATAGGATGCTGCTGTGATATTCCTGAGGAATTACTGCTGAGGTCTTGCCATCAAGAGGGAACAGCCCCTGCCTAATTGTCCTCTAAGGGGAATGTGCATGCATTCTTTTTTGGTGACAATGATTCAGGGAAATCCTTAAAAAGGCATTTGGGGAAGGCTTTAGAAACATAGGTAGGCAGTAGTGTGGTGGCTTGTGGTCATTGCCCATTAAAAGATCTTCCCAAGTCCAATCATGTAAATTCTTTGAAATGGATTTAAATCCCTTAACTGCCCTCTTTCCACTGACCAGGCTCAGGGAAGAACCTTCTGTCTCCCTTTGGGCCACAGCAGATCCTACTTGATTTGTCTTAGGAGCCCTGCCGTGTTAATTCTCTTCCTTTATGCTTTTGAGAATGGAAAGCCATTAAATACTGGCTCAAACAAATATCCAAAACAAACCACCTGCGCTTAGTAGAAAGCAGAACTGAGAATCCATTTGTCTATCATTAAACATGTAGGACTCATAACTAGACAAGCAGATTTCAGAGTTTGCTAGGTTCAGTCCAGAGAATAGATGGGTATTTTAACTCTATCCCCTTGCTTTTCTGCTTCATTAGTCTGAAATGCGGGATTGATGACACTGAGGGAAGTATCAAGTAGAAATGGCAACAGTCACGGAGGACCTGGTGTCTCCATGTCTTCTACCTATAATTTAGTCTGGTTGCCTTTTTAAGTTAGGTGTCTAGATACTCCAGCTTGATTTTTACTTCACGGTCTGTTTTTACTGTGGTTTCCTGCAGGATTTGAACTGTCATCTGAATATGACTGTTTTACACCCTCCCTTCTGCTTGTTTTTGCAATGCATTTTCCTTACGGCTATAGTTGCCTGGTGTTTAGTATCTTCTTGCAGTCAAAATGTAGCTTTGGGGCACCTTATGCATGTAGGGTCCTTCTTATTCATATCCATATGACAAGAATGCTTAGCACTTTCCTTGTGTGTAAGCTCAGATGCAGATATGGGGATGAGATATTGGAGGTAATTTCTAGGCTGCTTTGAAGATAAATACAGAAATAGAGGTCTGATAAGATGCATGATTAATAACAGGGGGAAATCTGAGTGTGTCCAATTCTGTGAACTCTCCTGTGGACTCCAAGCAGTCAGCATCAGCTTCTGAGTGGCATGATGCCCGAGAGAGTGGAGGGTGGTGTGTGTTTTTGTTTTGAATATCAGGATAACAGGGTATGGAAACCAGCAGATTTCATGGCAGTTGCATGAATTTGTGACTTAGGAAAAAGTGCCCTCTGACAATACTGATCTCAGGGAAATTGCCTGGTTTTGTTCTGTTTGGCAATTCAAGTGTTGGGAGTTCCTTGCTAATTCCTTGTTATGTGATGTACTATGAGGTGTTGATTACCCCTTGGTAATAATACAACCTTCCTTTTAGGTCACGCTCTGCATGCTACAGCAGAGTTCATCTTTATTTATCAGCTGGAGAAACGGTCAGAGAAAGAGGAACTGATGTCTTCCCTAAGGCTTAAAATTAAAAGCAGATCTGAGGCAAAATTAGAGGTACCCGGTTCCCACACAGTGCCCTACCCAGAAGATGTCGCTGCTGGATTCCAGTGCCTGGTATTTTTGTCCAAAGCTTGATGTATTCTTGCTATGTGGCAAATATCTGATTAGCTCCTGCCTGATGCTAGCAGCTGTTGGAAGCATGATTGGGTTCATGTGAGTTACCTTTCTGTCGGGCCTTGCTCGGTGCTCTTTTCCCCAGGAAGCAGTGTGGACGCATGATTCTGGGACTTTTAGCACAGTGCACTCGAATCAGGGTTGGGCCTCAGTCCTTTCTAGGTCCAAGGTAGTTACTGCTTGAGACTTCTCTGTAAAGCATAGAAAGAAACTTCCTGTATTAGAATAGGCTATAATTTGGTTGATAGCAGTCAAAGGTGTGAGTCAGAGGTGTGTCTCTGAATTCATGAGGATTTTATAAGACTTTGGCAAGGGAAGTTTCACTTATGGTGCTTTGTTTCCCTCCACTGAAGAAAATCCAGAGCTATTACCTGTGTGTATGAAGAGGTGGGTGGATAGGGCATTGCATAGATAGGCTGTGCTTGGGGTAAATATTCCTGAGGACAAAGCAATGAATAGGAAGCCTGGGCTTTAATTGACAGGCTTAGACATAGAGAGAGACCAATTTGATGCAATTCTCATTACAGGGCAAACAGAAGGTCAAGCTAATTAGTTCTCTTGATAACTTGGTACTCCACTGTGGGAAAACTTGAATGTGTCTGAACATTCATGGGTCTGCAGTGCAACAGAGAATTACCTTCTGAAATCATTAAAGAAACATTAAGGAAATCACAAGTGTAATGCACCTGAGAAGATTACAAGGTTCTATTAAACTGGAGCATATTTAAAAGTGGCTCTAATTTCTGCCTTCATTTAATGCACCTTCATCTCTTTAATGAATGCTCTAGTGAATTTTAGAGATCGATTTTCTACCAATTGCTCTCTGGCCGTTGTCCTATGCAGTGCTTCTTCCTGAGGTGAAAAATCTTGAAGTATGTCAAAGTTAAATTTGTTTGACTGGTAGGGCTTTGTATATGCTTTATCAGCATATATCAATGAGGATTGATCAGGAATCCAGAGGGTTGCACAAATATGATTTAAAAATCTCCCTTGAACACCTTAAAATCCAATTTTCAAGCAGAGGAGAAGTTGAGAGATATGTATCTATCTCTGGGAAATGAAGTCCAAGAGAATATAAGTAATTTACTGCATGTCCCTTGGTGGGGAGAAGGTTTATGGAAGAACAGAAGTTGGAATATAAATTTCCTGAAAAGATTTGGATTTCCCAGCAGCAAAACTGCTGTTCTTGTTAGCGCTTCTTGTCTGAAGAGCTGAGTGTTTTGGCACTGTGGGTGTAGCTTTTGGGCAGGAAAAGAATCAACCTTTGGGAAAGGAGTTGGTGCTTTCTGGGAACATTTTAGAGACATAGAATCATAGAATCATAGAATCCTTAAGGTTGGAAGGGGCCTCTAGAGATCATCCAGTCCAACCCCCTGCACACGCAGGGTCACCTAGAGCACGGGGCACAGGACTGCCAGCCTCTTAATCTGCAGTTCTTCTGAGTGTTGTCCCATGGTTCAAATGAGATTTTGAAAATAGAAATAAGAAGCAGGTCAACTCATTTAAAATACGTCTGTCCTTTAAATGTCTATTTTCTGTTGGTTTCATTTGGCAAGGAGACCTCTACTTTAGCAGAATAGTGGGAAATCTGATTTAAACACAGATGTTAAGAGGTGTCTCATTTTTTGCAGATGCTAAATATGAAGATTTTTCAGGAGAACACTTCCAATGTAGCTTATCTTGAGCATTTTTATGGTCTAACCATCAGCTCTTGCATCATTCTTATTTACAACAGAATCTAGTTTTGTGTTTAACTTCTCATTGGGAGGAAAGGGGAAAAAAAGTCTTTATTGTCTATGTAGTGAATCCTTTCTTTTTTACACCTTTCTTCCTTGGAATATTCCTGGCTGGCTCCTTCTGTTTTGCCTTGACATCTGGATTTGAGTCATTCGTACCCAGCACCTGACAGTATCCGTGAGACCACTGTGTACAGGAGTGTCCTCGTAGTGGTGCCTTGCCAGTAACGATAACATTCCAGCCTTGACTTTGACATTGATACTAGCTCCATAGACACAGAGGGACGTTATTGCATGCCCATGTTTAAAAATGCACATGTACCATTTTAGCAGTTTTTAAACAGTGTCCAAATAGCAGCCCACCCTATACAAGTTTAATTCTGAAATATGAAAGGCTATATGCACACAATTGTACAAATATATGCATGTATGTGTACATCCATATATGCATATTTCACGTATGTAGACATGTACGTATTATAGAACTGTGTGATCATCCTGCTGGTTCATGCATAATACCTGCATTTGTCTGTTGCTAAATGAATCTTTTGGTTGTTTTAGATACATGACTGCATTTCCAGTTGAATCTTGCTTTCCCTCCCATAAAATAATGGTTATTCCACTTGTGCAGAGCTGAGTTACATGTATGTAGCTGACTACCCTCTGTGCTGCGTTCTGGAGCTTTCACTCCCCTCATGCTTCCTGTGACATGCTTCCTGTTTCTGCCACCCCTCCCTGTCATCCTTTGCACTTGAGTACACTTCAGTAGCTCTTCATATAGATGTTGTTCTGTTTATATATATAAGCTATCTGCTCATGAACCTTTAGGTAATGCTTTGGAGGGAAGAGTCCTCTGGAATTCTGTTTTGTAATGAGTCTTTTAAGATCAGGAATCTCTGCTTCTACCTTGTGCTAAGTCGTAACCAGAAAGGTTTCCATTTCAAGTGAAAACCTAAAGGAAAATGTATCAAGAACTACACATCTTAGGTAAGCATTTAATGAAAGTAAGATTTGCTAACACATAAAATAATTTGCTCTTGCTTTTTAGCAAAAACAAAACCGGGTTCTGTTACTGATAGGAATGTGGACTTTGGTTTGGAGTCTTTTGTGCGAGAGGGAACCTGTTCCAAAGTTTAGTTGGCTCTTTTATTTTAGTGCATGAACAGTGTCTTTAAAAACAACTGTTTGGAAGCATAAATCTTCTGTGAAAGAATAGTAAGAAGCAAATGCCTTTTCTTAAAATACACTTAACACTTTAGGTCAACATTTTCCCCAAAATACATAAAATCAACCTAAATGTTCCTTAATATTGCCAAGTGGTTCTAAGCACTAGCCGGGGAGGCTGGAAGGCAGAGGCCCTGTTATTGGCTCTTGCAGAAGACACAGGGACTGACCACAGGATGTGAACTCACTCTCAGCTTGGAAACAGTTCCCCTCTAGGTAGCATTCAATTTGTTTTCAGTTTTCTTCCTCCTGCTGTGTAATCTTCTCACAAATTTAGCCACATAACTGAGAAGGGCTAAAGTGTTTCTTTCCTTTCTCTGGAAACCTGAGATAATCAAGCTGGAGCTCAAGAATTATGATCAATCAAGATTCACCTAAATCTTTTGGGAGGTTTGGAGTTTTGTCCACCAACATTATGGCCCTGAATTAGGTTTTTAGTGCTTTTTGTTCCCTTTTCCAAAAAGCATAATTTCTTTGCTTTTACTAGGTTTTTAAAATATCACTCTTTTAAAACCACTATGTGGTTGTCAGAATTTAAACTGTGATGCGCTTGGAGATGTACGAAGAATACAACAAATATTGAGGTTACAAGATCTGAAATCTGAAAGGCTGTAAGTTACAACTTTGCTCTAAAAGTGTTAATTTGGATACCTGGCAAGGTTATTCTCTTTTACTTATTGTTTTTACTCTTACTGTTTTACTTTGCTAAATGTAACTTTTAAACTAGCTTATATAAATGGGGAAATAAAGCTTTTCCTATTTTACGCATGCACAATATCTGCAGACACTACATAGGATCCGGTAGTCAGATGTCACCTTTGTGCTGGAACTTCCTGTACTTAACCATAAGAAAGTAGCATAATTTAACTGCAATATCATTCAGGTTTTCTCACAATATAAAAGCAATGTAGAAATGCCAGGTAAGGTTCTCTAACTACTGTGCACAGCTTCGTGTGCAAGAGGAGCCATGGAGTCATTAAAGAACATACCCACTGGTCTCTTCAACCAGAAATTAAACTTTGAGCTTTACGTCTAGAAATCAATCTGGCTGCTTGAGAAGAGCAACAAACTATAGTTAGCGTTTGGCCAAAACACCTGGGTGACACCATATTAAAATCCCTCCAGTGTTTGATGACCAGAAGATGTCAGTGCTTTTTAAAAGAACAAACAAAAATATCACTTTGAACCTGGGCAAATGCTTACCCCTTTTCCATGATGTTTTTAATAGAATTTTTATTGACTGAAGAGAGCTTTAAGTACTGGCTTTTTTTTTTTGCATTGGACCTCTTCATTAAACAGCTGGACCTAAATTTTAGAATATTTTTCTCCATTCCAGTCTTTTTGAAACCCTTAAGGGTGTTTTTTTTTTTTTTTTTTTTTTGCTTCAAAACAGGACCAAATGATGAATCACTAAAAGTCAAGAAAATTTGTTTTTGTCAGAGTGTTGTCTAATAATAAAAGAGGCAATATTGAAACCTTTATTACTGTCTTCTGGATGAAATTGCTATAAAATTTTTCCATATTGAGACAACTAAAACATTTGTGATTAATTGTGTTGAATATGAACTGTAACAAAGTAATGTGGCAGTTGAATGAGCTGCTGAACTTGAATCTCGGACATCTGGGGAGCCCTTTGATGTGTCACCAATTATTTCTGTGCTCCCCATATGCCAGCGGTAAGTTTGACTGCCTTGCAGCCCGTGTGCGCTTGTGTACATGGGTTAAATCTGTTGTGGTTCCTGATGTTAAGATCACAGAAACCACTGTCCTTGGCAAGTGCTACCCTTAAAACCGGAGTTGAGAAACAAGGTTTTTATTCCAGTAAGCCAACAAGTAGCTGTGTGTTGATAAGTTCTTTGCAGTTTGGAGAAAGTTGCTTTAGTTGCTTTAGAAATGGTGCTAATAAGCCTTGCTGAAAGAGAAGTACGATTAGGTGGTGCTCAGAGCTTGGCTAACACGGTCACTTACTGGCTTGCCAGCTGCTTGGAGCACGCCCAGAGCATGCTTGGGCCCGCTCACAAAAGAGCACATGGCCATTATTAAAATAAACTACAATAACGCTCTCTTTTGCTTAGGCCATAGTGACTGGGGACTGATATTTGCCCTGAAGAGCAGCCGTGCTGACCTTTGTAATGCTACACCTTCTTGCTGGGTATTTAAATGCCTATTTCCTGGGTGAAGTGTCAGGTACAAAGGGTTCCTGGAGATGATGCCACTTGAGATGAGTTCAGCTGGATTAAAAGCTTGGGCTGTTTTACTTCACCTGCCATTTTTGCCAGTTCTGCCAGTGCCGGGTAGATGACTGCAGTGGCAATCTGAGTCAGAACTGAGATGTTAAAGCCTTGAAGTGGCCACTTCCATCACTCCCAATACCCTGAACATCCACACTTGCCTTTATGGATCTCTATTTTGTGACCTAAGGAAGCCTCTCCCACTTTAAAAAAGCTAAACAAGCCCAAGGATTTATTCTCTTTAAGTTGATTCAAGGTTCACGAGTTCTACTGACAAAGGAAATTATTTGGGGATGCTACTGTCATGTAACTCTGAAACGTGTTGTTTACTTACGGTAAACATGAAAAATGCTTTGGAAACAGGACAAGCTCTAGTCTGTGTTGGGCAAGAGGCTCTGACAAGAACATTAAGGGACTTCATTGCTTTAGGATGATCAGTTAGAGATTTCTGCTTGTATAGTTTTTCTACTTCATCCAGAAAAATACAAGTACTTTCTTTAAATTTAGTGTTTCATATTTCGGTGCCCTATCCTGCAAAATAAATCGACATTTGTTTTGGGGCTGTATAGGTGTTGGTCTTTGCCATTGTAAATTAGAGTTCTTGAGGTTTTTGGTGTTTGCCTCGGGAATGGGACTGGTGAGAGGGATGTGTCAAACTGCAGAAGCAGTTCTGTGCCCTGTATTCCGGAAAATGGAGCAGTTTATTACTTTACAGCATCTGCTCTAGGGTTCAAGATCACAAAATATCAGTGGCAGAACAAGGATTATTAATTTCTCCAAATATTATTTAAATCAAAATTTGGAAGAATTTGCACTGGCTTCCTTGAATTAGTTCAGCTGAAAGAATAAAAATTGAAATTTTGCTTTCTAGCAAGACTGTCGTGTTGATTTAAATTAGGTGTGATGTAAAATGCAAGTTAGCATCTGAAACTTTCTTTTTCAATGAAAGCTTTTGGCGTTTTTCTTTGGTATTTTATTTCACCAGGAAAATGATACAAATAATCCTCCTTCCCGTGATCCAGTGAGCCAGAGCTGTCTCATTTGCACAATTTTGTTACTGATTTCTTCTCCCCTGCCCCTTAGTTTGATAAGGAAAAATCATTTCCCATGCAAGGTTTAAATTTTGAAAATGGTGGCTATGGCATAAGCAGGAAAAGTGTTCCCTTTGTGGCAGAGTGGGTGACGAGCGGAAGGACTCATTTGCTCCTGTGCTCGTTGACACTTTTGTAGTTCGGAGAAGTGTTTTCGAGGTGACTTCCAAACATACAAGTGATAAAAATGACCATATTTACTTTCATATATCTAGCTGGACCCAAACAGGCTTTCTGTATCATAGCAGCCTGTAATCCGTGAGTTTTTAAGAGTTCAAGATACGCATTTTATAGTTCTATTTTTTTTCCCAAATAGCAATTGCGAATAGAAAATATGCTCTGCTTAGTAATATTCAGAGGTAGCTACAGTTGTTATACCTTGACCCTGCTTTAATCTTAATGACTCTACCTTCAATTTCTCTTCAAAAACCCGCCTAGTTTTTATCAAATGCAAAAGCTGCTTCTTGGGTATTTTCTTCTCCATTGTGCCACTTTTTAATATACAAAATGAGCCTGTACTTATGTTTATGGGAAAATTATTTTGGGAAAAGGATTACTCTTCTGGCTTTTTCTGACTATTGCTGGCTGTCTAGGATAGTTGTACTAATGCCTCCTCTAAGATGGTGCATCTTAAAATAGATAAAAGTTATTTCCAGGCACATATGCTTGTTTTAATGAAGTTGCAATTATAGCTGTTAAATTTCTACTTTCTTGCCCAGCTGCGGGCACAAAATTGAAATCACTTAATCTTGGAAATCTGAGTTGATATAATGCACCAAGGACCTGTAATGTTGCCATTAGAAGTAGGAATAAAAGCTTATGTTTTTATTTTTAAAAGGGCAATTTATATAGTGATGTGACTGTTTCTTGGAGAGGCTATATGCAAGTAATGTGCAGTTACTTCTGACAGTGTGATATTACTGTAGTAATACTAGCTCTGTTAATTTATTAATGGCTTTATGATTATTGAGATGATATTTCCAAGCCCCAAACATATCCACTGGGGTTGGATATATTTAGGCAAAGTGTTCCAGTTCTCACCAGGAAAGAATGAAGTTTCTAAGTGACAATGTTGCCCTTGGAGATGATACTTAGAAGGAATATTTTCTGTATTATACATTAATCTTTATTATGAGTAGCTTTTCACTCTTCAGATTAAGAATTTCCGTACAGAAAAGGTGATTAATTCCAAACCATCATAATAAGCAATGAACAGAATAAACGATGTGAGAGGGGTAGACGGTTACTATACTCAGGAATGGAGCTCTCTCCTGGTTGCTCCCAGTAAAGCTAGTGGAAGTTTATTTTGTTTATTGTACCTGTTGTCAGTTATACCCAGGAAGATGAAAGTCATTGGTCTGAGTTTCTAAGGCGTATAAGGAAGAGGACGGTTAAGAGAATGGTTACTTTGGGCACTGTTGTTGTTTCTCAAGCCTTTTTCTGGATATTTGGAAAGCTTTCCTGGTAGTGACTTGTCATGAATGTCTTGTTTTAATCTGTGGAAAATATGGTCTTTAACTCAGCATGCTTATATTAAATTAAAAGATGCTTGCTTGCCTTTTTAGTAGTATGGTTTAGCTTATTCTTCAGTAATTGCTTCAGTAAATGTTTTGAACTGTGTGGGTTTTCTCCTTCTGAGTAACTTCCACCCCACCACCTCTGTGGAAAATGGATATAATGGATTAAAGCCTGCTTTTGTATGGCATCTGCATTCTGCTATGAGCTTTGATTGCTTTTTCTGGTCTAAAAAGCTATCCTATCAGGCTGTGACCTGCAGCTGTGTGTAATCTGTCTGCATATTTTGTATTAACACCATTAATGAAAACTTTGGGAACTCTGCTTGTCCAAAATACTTGTTTTGCATGTGCACTACTCAGCCTTCTGAAGGAAGTCACTTAAAAAATCTTCTGTAAAAGCCAACGATTGTCTAGAAATGACAATACTCTGGATGTTGTTCTCTGCAGAGTTTAAATTAAACCTCTAGGTTGGATATTTAGATTACAGGTCCTTCCCAATTGCTTTGCAAAGGCTTATGCTGCCTTGAAATGAGAAGATTTTCCATCCTGAATTGCAAATATAATTTCCTTTTCAGAGGGAACCTCCAGGCAGCAGGATAGCACTCCATGAAGCAATGACGCTGGGTAGGGTTTCTGAAGCTCTAGCTGACAAATAGGAGGGTCACCTAAAGATGAGTGGAAGCTCTGTATATGCCAGCATGGGCACTACAGATGTTATCTGCTGCGTGATGGAGAATGAAGCACTTGAAAAATCAAACAAACATGGTGCTTACAGTAATCCTATTCCCCCAGCGGTTTGCAAATAATGCAAACATAAACAAATTCTATAGAATTCAGAGCAAGTATAATCTGCTGCCATTCAAACAGAGCAGGGTTGTTGCTTTTCACAGCTTCTGTTTATAAAATCTGTAACGTAATTATGGTGTACAAGTAGCAAGAATGGAAAGGATTTAGCTTAATGTGCAGTAAGATTTCAATTGGGAGATAAATACAGATATTGCAGGAAACTCCCCAGCTTGAGCAGCCACGTATGGTAAATGCAAATTATGTCCTGGTAGATGGGAGAAGAACTCGAGCCTTTTCTTGCCGGAGTTAGGCCAAAGTGAGCTCTGTGTGTCCTAGCCCAGCTCTGCTCCTGGTTCTTGGATGAAAGGGAAAGAAGTCTGCTAGATTGCTTTCCTCATCCTGGGGCTCTGGATACACAGGATGCAAACCGGATTAGCCTTGCTGGCTTTAGGCTACCTGCTGGTGGTCTGGGGTAGCTCCTGAACCGGACTTTCCCTCCTGTCTGCTTTAATAGCCCAGCCAAAAGCAGTTGTAGATGGAAACCACAGAGCCTTGTGGTCTCTCCTTCCTCTGCTAAAGGAGCACATAGTCATCCCCACAGGGCAGGGGTATGACCCTTTTTTGTCATTGGTA
Source organism: Tinamus guttatus (assembly GCF_000705375.1). Next base: position 24,791 of record NW_010588980.1, on the reverse strand, counting down.
AGGGATCTTGTGAAGGGCTTCCAGCTGCCTGAGGGGAGAGCGTAGGTGACACTTTGGAAACAAAAGGATTTTATAAATGGCTGATATAAGTTAGAATGGTTGACCCGATGCCCAAAAGCATAAAACAATTGTGGGAAGACTCAAAATTCATTTTTATGACTAGATCTGCAAATACAGGGATATTATTCACAGCGTTTGTAGTTTTCAGAAGTAAATCATGAGAGGAAGTGCCTTTCCATTGAAACACTTGAGTGCAGTCAATAATGTTCAACCATACCCAGCAACGAGTGGAAACACCCATGAATAGCGGCCACTACTGCATGGGTGCTTGAAGCAGACAAGCTGCAGGTGTCTAGTCTGCTGTGGACCTGATTGTTGCAGTTCAAACGGCTGCAGCGACCTGGTTCAGGGACGGCACGGCGACCACCCCCAAGCCAATCGGGCCATCAGCTAGTTGACACCAATGTGGTGGACGGCAAATGGCCTTTATTGATGGGTAACAAGGTGTTATATAGCTAGGTTTACAACGTCACATCCGTCTGCTTACACCATAGACTAAACACTATTGGCTATTAGGGGCCCTATCTTTCCGTACAGCACGATATCTTCCGGCCGCCGTTCCCTAACTATCTGCAACA
>NW_010588980.1:1165-17850 GCF_000705375.1 Tinamus guttatus | reverse complement strand
GGAGGATGGTGCTGGCCTCTTTTCAGTGGTGGCCACGGACAGAACTAGAGGTAATGGCCACAAACTGAAGCACCAAAAGTTCCACAGGAACTTAAGGAAAAATTTCTTGACAGTGAGGGTGACAGAGCACTGGAACAGGCTGCCCAGAGAGGTTGTGGAGTCTCGTTCTCTGGAGATCTTCCAAACCCGCTTGGACGCAGCCCTGTGCCACGTGCTCTAAGTGACCCTGCGTGTGCAGGAGGGTTGGACTAGATGACCTCTAGAGGTCCCTTCCAGCCTTAAGCGTTGTATGATTCTATGATTCTGTGATTCTATGAAATGGATATAAGTGGGATCAGAAAAGGATTACCTGCTCTTCATAAATTAAAGCTCTTGCTTCTCTCATGCCTACTTGGACATCATTGCAAGGAATTTGAATTGCAATACTAATGTGAAGAAATCCATTTAAAAGTATTCTCAGATGTGCTTCTATTGCTTGGAGTTTTACTTTTTGACTCCATCCTGTTCAGTTTCCTATTCTGAGCAGAACTTGCAGAAACTGCCAAGACATGAGGCATTGATCTGAGGCCAGTCTTCCCAGGTAATTGAGCAATATATTCTGCTGCTCTCTTCATACTTAATATACCTTTACAAGAATTGAAACAGGGAGGAATAATTTGATGATTCTCATTGTGACAAAGTAGATGCTAAACAGAAACAAATCAATGGGAACTGCTGTGGACTGTTCCCGTTATTGTGAACAGAGGATGCTGGCGGGATTGTCTGTTTTCTCAGGGACACAAAAACTGGATCCAGACTACTCAAAGGAGCAGCATTTGCTGGCAGGTGTGAAGGGCAGAGAGAAGTTGCACCCGAGCTTGTGTAGCGCATAGTGGCAAAGGGCCTGAAGTTTGGAAAAAGCTTTGGAACATATTCGGGCTGTGGACTTGCTTACAACATGTTAAACATCTCTCCCAGCACACAAATACTTGTCATTTTCTAACATCTTTCAGCTCTTTAAAGTACGATCATACATGGACATAGTGATGCCTTTTAAGGTTTGATCAGGACATGAGCACGTGGATTTGAGTGTATTTCTTGCCCTTTTTTTTTGTGTAAGGTTTCACGGGTAAAATATGCTCCCGCTTCTCAAAGTAGAGGGGTATCTAAGAAGTTTCATCAGCCAGTTGTAATGGCGGAGATGAACTGGTTCCAGGAAATTTTTTTAAGCTGTATTGTTGTAATTGAGGTAATAATTAAAGGGGATAATAAAACATGTTATCTTCATATAATAAAAAGCATGTTTCTCAGTGCAATATTGTGCTCCTTGTTGGCCTGTGTTTGTCTTCAAGACTGGGAAATGATCTCCCATAGGATTGCTACTTTCTGCTGTAGGCAGCTGAGATTGCCACGCGTTGGTCGTTGGGCAGAGTCTTAGGTGAGCAGCTGGATATGACCCTAAGTGTTCAAGGCTTTGGCATGTTTCCCATGAGACATAGCAGCCAATGGTCACTGCTGTCATGTGTGTGGCCAGAGCAGGTTGTGATCCAGCAGAGGACAAAGCGGAGCTGAAGCTGCTCCTGGCATGTGAGTTGTGTCTCCACCCATGTGCCTTCTCCAAAGGACAAATAAAATGTGTTAAATGTTTATCTCTTTTAAAATCATCCTGGAGCTAGGAGGCAGTTGAGTAACTCTGATTTGGCTGCTGTACTAGAAAACCACTAAAGATATTGCTTGCTTTATTTTAATTTGTCAACAGGCTTTTGTGAGCATATTAGGCTTCAGAGGACCTTTCACCTCATTTCTCCCAGAGAAAGAAAAGAGCTTCCCTTACTCATATTGCTCTAGGCCCATATTTCAAAATGACACATTGGTAGCAAATATTGTAGAGCAGAGTGCATCACTCATGGTGCATTGCTCCCCATCCACATAATTCATCCACTTTATGATCAAAATAAAACATTTGAAATATGTTCTACTCCACTGTGTGGGAGAGAACAAAATGCTGGAGGGGTACCTTTAAGTAGTATCTCTCTGGACTTACTTATAAGATTGCACTGTTTTTTCCATCAGCTCTTTCTCTGTTTCTCCTCCCACTTTCCTTCAAATACTCTGACTGATGCTGACAGCAGTGATTATAGCTTATGAGTTATAATGTAATTCAATTCCTCTCAAGGATAGAAGCTATCAGATAAAGTTTTTTTTTTTTTTTGGTTTTTTTTTTAAATATACTGGTTGAAAAGAGCCATCTTTCTTCCTAGAAGAACAGTTATTAATCTCTTACTAGTACATTTTCATATCACTTTGGACACTTATTTCCATGCTGTGGTATTATAAAACCAGGCATTTGTGTCAGTTTTGATGCAGTGCAACATGCTGGAACATGAAAAGGCGTAATTACCACCGTGGTCATTTGAATTGCTAACCAGATCCTGGCATTTTCAAATCAGACCAATTTCTTAGTGATCTAGAAGGGAGCTGGGGTGCTCTATCAGCTGCATTTACATGAGCAACTCAGCATTTTAAATGGAAATGCAGCACATTCACATCCATAAAGCGTTTCTAAAGTGCTTTATTTTTCTATTATGCTTTTTATTCTGTTGCCTGCTGTAGATCAAATGTTTGCTTGTGTGTGCATTTTTCCTTTTTTGGTGATACTGTATTTAAGTTGGCATTGTACATGTTCAAAGAAATATTTTTAAATAACTTATTCTACAACTGTAACACCTTCCCCCCTTCTCTTTAATGGGTTTAACCATAGCAGCCTAATCTAGGATCTCTGCTGGAATGGGCTGCGTCCACAAGCCTGGAAGAACCTGCCCCTTTTCCAAAGGGGAAGAGTGAACGGAAGGGAATAGAGCATCTGTGAACTTGGGAGGAGTTATCAGCTCTCCTACTATTCCAAAAGCCCTGCTTTGCTGAAGCGGCAAAGTGTGTTCTTGCAAAGAAAAGGTGAATTCTTGGCTCAATCTGGAGATCTGTTTTTCCCTTGTGTGGACAAAAATCATCATTTTCTTGAAGATACGGATCTGCTTATTGAATCCAGGAGAGAAAGGAAGATGACAGAAAGCAGCTGCAGGCTTCTTTAAAGATCAAACTTCAACCTTTCATACATAGGGAATTCACCTTTCCTGCCTCAAAACATCAGATTTGCATATCTGTCATGATGGTTTTGTGTATTGAACTATAAAAGCATGGCTGTAGACAAAAGAAGTTAAGAATTGTCTTAATTTTTTTTCTTTGATTGTTTTGCTGAGAGGGTTGAGAGAAGTGCTTTAATCTGTTTTGTGTAAGTATTTGAAATATGAAGTTTTTATATTCGTAACATATGTAATACAGTAGTTGCTGGAATACTGCTCATCAAAGATACCATTCCAGAGCTAAGCCCTTCTCTCATCATAGGGGAACAGTCAGTTTTTTAGATCTGCTTGAATCTCCTATGAGTTCTGATATGATGTGACTGATGTTATGTTGTGCCATATTTAATGTTGCCTTTCAGGAGGTCAAGCTGATGGCATAGGTAATTAGGGTCAATTGTGCTTTATGCTCAAATTGACAGTAGGTAATTTTCATGCAATAGACAGCAGGTTTCAGAGCAGCAGGTAGGTTGCATGGTTGTTTCCACTGCAGAGATGTCTAGGCACGTCGACCTGGAGCCAGGCCCCCAGGTAGATGCAAACACTTGAGTCGAGCATTGCACCCCTGGCTGTCCCTGCTGAATCTTCCACCAGCATACTGAGCATGTGGGTGGCAGTGTTTTGCTCTTGTTCTCCCTCTTTGGGAGTTGTTTTTAATTAAAAGGTAAGCAATAATGTCCACACATGTATCTACCTGAGAAGGCTGAAGTCCAGAATGTGAAACGATGAATAGCTTGGTTGGTCTTTGTCCTTGTGACTTCTGTAAGATCCATCATTTTATCTGAACTAAATTAGCCCTTTCTGCAAATGCTTTCATCGGCCTCGACTCCTTGCACAGGTAATACAGCTCTGTTGAATTGGCAAAGTGCTATTTTCACTGAACTGCAAATAGCTCCTTTCCTTAGGGCATGAGTGCAGCTGGGATTGTTACTGCTGAGTAACCTCAGAAGGTGTGTGTCTAACACGGCATTTCTTCTCCAAATATAATTAGAATCACATTATTAAATTGGGGTCCCATTTCTCTGGCATTTTGGACATCTGCTAGGAAGTATTGCCATGAATTTTGTGTTTTAAAACAGCCACAGTAGAAGATTTTAGGATTGTGAACCCAGCCTGGAAATGAGACAAAGGCTTGAGGACAGAGCGATGGTCACTGCCATCCATCGCTTCCTCCTTCCGCTATCTGACAGGGAACAAGGTGAACCTCTTCTCATCCCTCGTAGCGCTGCTCTGGTCCCATGTCATCCTGTCATCAGCGAGAAGCTGTGTCACCTGCAGTGACAGCAGTTACATGAGTAAGCAGCTTGTAGGGATACAAGAAAGGCTCGCAGTGAACAAAACTTGTTAGCTTTAATTAGCAGTGTTGAATGATGTCTTGAAAGCCTGTAGGTATAAACAGACAAATAAGCTGGTGGAATTAGAAACAGATGTTGGAATTTAACTCCTTTAATAACAACATCCCCCAACTCCTCCCCATTAAAAAAGTCTAATGTCAGTTAATGCCCAATTCTATTTATACTTTTCTCATTTACATGCAGATTTAGCATAATGTATTCAGGACGAGAGCAAGACAATGTGCTGCTTATTTGAACAGAGCTGGCTGTTGGTATTCACCAAACCTTTCCTCTGTCTTCCTGACCACATAGCCAGATAAATAAAAGGTACTTTGCTTAGCACTGGCCAGGCCATACCTCAGATTGGCCACAAGGGATTAAATAAAACCTGTAGTAAAATGCAGCAGAGCTGTCACCTGGGCTACTAGAGGGTACACTGAAAACTCCAGTGTGTGATTCCTTGGATACAGTAGACTGCTTCCTAGGGAGAGCCTCTTCCAGACACATTGTTTTTGGAGTCCCTGTGCCTTTCCAAAGCAAGCTGTTAATGGAACCCATATGCTTCTGGAAGCTGGAGTGGGCCTGGTCCTCATCTAAACAGCTCTGGCCATAGCGTGTGATGTAGTGTGTCCCAAGCCAGCTGCTAGTAAAAGGGGAAAAGAAACAACACTGCTGCTCCCTTAGCCCTCAGGTAAATCTGCATCCACGTGGTCTTTAACTTTTTTCATTGCAAAATGCTTTATGCTGCCGTAAGCCCACGAAGCGTAAGCAAACCCTAGCATTTTCTTCATTCCCAAAGCCTAAGTTTTGCCTGGAGTTGCACTGTGTCTTGGAAGCAGGATCATGGAACTGAGCATAGGCTTGCAGCAAAAGGCCCTTTCAGTAAGTCTGGCTTGGAAAGCTGCAGATGCTTTCCTGTTTCGAGGAGGTGTTTGTATTTTCCAGTCTGTTAACCCAAGGATCCAGCAATGCCAAAGATGGCACTCAGCCAAATTTGAATGACATTTGGCAAGACTGACACATCCTGGAGAAGAAATGGCTGTGAGAAACAGCCTCTTCTCATGGCAGTGTCCTGCTGAGCTCAGATGTGGCCAGAGCAAGGTGAGGGGCTCGCAGGCAGGTTGATAGGCACCAGTTTGGCTCTATGGGGTAGGATCTCTTGGTTGCTGCAATGGTTTGTCTCAATGCTCAAAGCTGGGCTGGGTAAAAGAATGGCACATTTGCCCTCTGCAGCAGCCTGCAGCATGTCCTGGAGTGGGAACACTTTTTGGAGCCCAGCTTTCCCATCAGCCTCCTTAAGGGCATCACATCTTTGGGCACTTCTTCAGAAATAAGTCTCCCTAGTGCTATGTGCTGGGGAAGAAGCTGTTTCTGATAGAACTTCTTCTGTGTGGAAGGGACACATTTCTCTGGATGACATATTTGATGTCAGACTTCCCTGTTGGACTTTGGCACCTGAGGATGGAGCAGTGAGCTTGGAGGGCTGTGACCACTGGAAACGATGTCCTTGTAGCTCTTGGTCATTGCTTTTCCTGCAGGATAGGCCTATATTTGTGATACGAGCTGCACACCATAGAATCATAGAATGCTTAAGGTTGGAAGGGATCTCTAGAGGTCATCTAGTCCAACCCCCCTGCACACGCTGTCTGTTCCAGCGCTCTGGCACCCTCACTGTTAAAAAAAATTTCCTTAAGTTCATGTGGAACTTTTGGTATTACAGTTTGTGGCCATTACCTCTAGTTCTGTCGGTGGCCACCACTGAAAAGAGGCCAGCACCATCCTCCTCACTGCCTCCCTTGAGGTACTTCTAGACACTGCTCAGGTCCCCTCTCAGCCTTCTCTTCTCCAGCTGAACAGGCCCAGCTCCCGCAGCCTCTCCTCATAGGGCAGATGTTCCAGGCCCCTGATCATCCTCGTGGCCCTGCGCTGGACTCTCTCCAGCAGCTCCACATCCCTCTTGTCCTGTGGAGCCCAGAACTGGACACAATACTCCAGATGCGGCCTCACCAGGGCTGAGTAGAGGGGCAGGATCACCTCCCTCGACCTGCTGGAGATGCTCTTCTTAATGCACCCCAGGATCCCATTGGCCTTCTTGGCCACAAGAGCACACTGCTGCCTCATGGTCAACTTGTCGCCCACCATGACACCCAGGTCCCTCTCTGCAGAGCTGCTCTCCAGAAGGTCGGTCCCCAGCCTGTACTGGTGTCTGGGGTTATTCCTCCCCAGGTGCAGAACCTTGCACTTGGCCTTGTTGAATTGCATGAGGTTTTTCACTGCCCAGTTGTCCAGTCTGTCCAGGTCCCTCTGGATGGCAGCGCAGCCCTCTGGGGTATGAGCTACTCCTCCCAGGTTCGTATCATCAGCAAACTTGCTGATGAATAAATTGAACAGGACTGGACCGAGGACTGACCCCTGGGGGACACCGCTAGCTACAGACCTCCAACCTGCACCGCTGATCACCACCCTCTGAGCTCTGCCATCCAGCCAGTTCCTAATCCACCTCACTGTGCACTTATCTATCCCATACTTCCGGAGCTTGCCCAGGAAATGCTCCAATAAAGTATAAATATTCATGTAAATGTTTAAATCCATATGTTTGGATGAGAGACGAGACTGGATGAATAGGAACAATTCCTGATGCATTCTGACTTTCACAGTGAGGATGGCTGTCAGGGTTATAGAGGGACCTTTGCACATTATAGAGGGACCTATAAGATTGGTAATTCTTGTTGTAAAAGGTAGGTGGTAAAATAGCAGAGAGTGGGAGGAGATCTCAAATGATTAAAGCTTAATTGCTTCTTCAAAGTACGCTACTGAACATGGATGCTACTACAGGTAGACATATTGTTTTTAATAAATTGAGCAAATATGCGGCTTGAGGCCTTATCTTCTGCTTTTGTTTTTAGCTGGCTCATAATTAATAGATCAATAATTTACGATTGGTCTCCTAATCATTAATACAGTTCTGCTATAAAGCACTGCTTGCTGCTGTTTTTATTCATTTTCCTGGAGTATGTCATGCTGAAAAGAGAATAATGGGCATGTATAAGTGAAATCAATAGCTCTTGTTTCTCTTGTTCCAAAACATTAGTATAGTAGAAGTAAACAGAGGCAGTATAGATTTCTTCCGAGGATTAGAAAAATAAGTGAGTTAGAGAGTTGTGTATGTAAGGAAGACTGCTATGTTTGTATGAAAATTACCCTGCTGCTGTTTTGCTCAAAGACAGGAAAATATCTTTGAGATAGGAAAAGGAAGAATGTGTAGGAACATTTCTTGGAATGGAGAAAAGCGGGGAGCTGCGATGTGCAGTGGTTGGGGTTTGCAGGATGCCTGAGATGAGGACGAGGGCAACAGGGCTGTTACTTCTCTAGACTTTACTACTTGTCTCTGTGCTTTTTGAAGACACTTTGCAGGGAAAACCTAAGGGAATATGAATATCAGTAACTAATATAGCAACATTGTATGGCTCCTAATATGGCTTTTGCTGTTATCTTGTAATAGTTTGCCTTAATTTTTCAGTGGCTGGCATCTGAAGCAGATTGTATGGAAATGGGGAATTGGTATAAGATTTTATTGGTGAAGTTAACCCTCAGAACAACATACCTCTACAAGAGCTCTTCACCAAGGAGTTCAAGTTATCTTATTTCTAAAAGAAACAGTGAAGTGTAAGCAGGAATTGCAATCCTACTGCAGGAATATACTGTTTAAGTTCCCTGTTCTGCTTAAAGCCTGCGTGATCTTTTCCCATGTCCTTAAAACCTGTGGCTCTGGCCTTTCCCCATTGCAGTAGTTGTTCCTGACTGAGCAAGCAGTGGAGAGGAGGGTTTGGTCCAGGGTTCTAATATTTTAACATTTCTTGTATATTGTTTAGAACTGGGACAAAGCTCAGTCATAACACCACCTTTATCCAACATGTGGGTAGGACCATATGGAGAAGACGGGAAGACTATTTTGATTCCTCATTCAAGAAAGGTGAATTTCAAGTGGGACAGGTGACCAGGGTTACAGGAATAATATGGGAAATGAGGAATTGGTAACAGGAGACAGAATGAGCAAGCTCAGGTGTCTGCCATATGACACTTCTATTTTAAGATAACTGTTTTTTTCTCTCCCCAGTCTAATTTCTCAGCAATGTCTGTTTTTAGAAACAAATCTTTGTGTTTTAATGTCTGAAGAACATCGTACAGTGATAAACACACAGCTAACTCTGGGAAAGCAGGAGAGGCCAGGAAAGACTTCATGAATGGGGTTTTCCATGCTGGTTCTCCCTGCACTTTTTGACCATGCTGGGGAAGAATTACTCTCCTTGTGAAATGCAAAGCCCTAGAAATAATCCTTATTGGATTGTTCTTGGCTAATGATGTTGAAAGCTTTATTATATTTCCCTGTAGTTGGTACACTTTTGCTGTCATCTTGCTATTGGGTCTGTGTGTTTCTCATTGAGTTTTGAGGAGTTTAATACCTTGGAATGCAGAGAGCAGGGCTGGGGCTTTGGATTCAAAGAGAATAGTTGTGAGGGGGGAAAATAGGCTGTTTTCAATTGAATCTAAAATACCAACGGGTTTTTTGCTGTTTTGTTTTTTAATAGTTGCCAAATTACTTTCTTTGGCTATTCCCCCAGCATTGTCGGGGTTTCTTGCTTGATTTAATAGCAATAGTTTCAAAATCAATAAGAAATGAGAAAAAACAACCCACAACCCTGAAAACACAAGTTTGTGCCTCCTTGGCAAAGAGGGCTCTGCTCCACAGCTGCTGGCTGACGCTTGAGAAAGGCTCCGTGTTGGTGCTCCGAGGCTGGAACTGGATCTTGGGTCCCTTCGTGTCAAATGGACTCTTCCCCTGAGTTCATGGGGCTTTAGCTCATGCTGTCTTTGTAGCATGGATTTATCAGACACAAATTTGACCCACTGTGATGTGTTACTGTTCATCCAGATCATCCATTTGCTCTGCACCTATGAATGCAACAGTGCTAATACTCCAAGCATTCAGCCTGTGTTGGAGCCACTGTGTGCGTTTCTGTTTACATTTTGCTTTGTGTAGATGTAGTGGTCTCCCTTCTGCAGCAGAGCTGGCTGGTCAGTGTATGCTATCAGTAACGGCAGAAAATACTGAGTAACAAAAAAATAAAAATACCTGGGATTTTACTGACTCAACCTGGGAAGACACAACTGGGCTATGTGGCTTTTCAAGCCTTGCAGCAAACATTAGTAATAGAAAACAAAGCGTTTGGATTTTTTTTTTATTAAAATGGAACATCCTGTATAGCGTGGGCAAAGCAACATCCCCAAATGGTTTACATCAGTGAAGGACACTTGGAGCTTTCTCTGTAGTCTGATTGTTTGATTTGCAAGCTTGCAGCTAGACTTCCACTATGGAAAAAAAAAGGCGTAATCCTGTCATGTTTCCATTGGGAATGTCCCAAAAGCTTCCTTCTGACACAAGCTTATAGTATATTAAAAATATACTAAATAAAAATACTTGATGCAAAAAAGTGGTATTTGCATCAAGAATGGCATGCTGATTACTTTCTCTAGACTGTTGGAGAACACTAACATATGCCATCCTTACATGCAGTTAGATTGATGAATACCAGATGGAAGTCATGCAGAATGTTTTCTGCAGAATGCATAAGTGTTGCTGGCAGCTTTTCAGGTTTGAATATAGCAAAAGACAGTTGTACTTGCTTTAGTGAGTTGAGATAAATGCCTGCAGACTCTAAAATCTGTCTTGGAGAAGCACTGCAACTTGAAGTTATCGGTGATCCTTCGCTTCTTGTTGCAACACTGTGACTGTGCCCATTACTTGATACAGCCTCTGGATACAGAGAATCTCTGGAAAGCCATCAGTGCTGGTAAGCAGCTCTTTTTCCCCACTCTATTCAATTTTCATTATTTTTTGTTTTAAATTTTAGGCCTAACTTCTTTTTTTTTTCCTTTTAATAACCAAAGATACATGTGGAAATGTTCCCAAGTAGCCTTTCATGAGTAACACAGGACTACCAAGTTTCACATCCTTCTGTTTCTTTTCGCCAACATCTTCTTCATTCTTTTGTCCATCTTGTCCATTTGGGACTTGCAGCTTCGTGTAATCCACAGCAGTGGAGACAGGTGAGCTAAAACAGAGAGCTCTGCAGTGCCAGGGTGCTCGCCTTGTTCCTGCTACTAATCGTGTTGTAAATACATCCAGCTCTTAAATGCGCTTCGGTGTCTGACTAGTCAAGTCTTTGGGATACTCCAAAGCATTCATCCACTGACATACCCAAGCATATGGCTGTTAAATCTCTGGCACTGTATTTTTGTGGTCTACGCCAGCAGCAATGGGCATATTTTTAAGGGACTTAACTGTCTTTGCCTGGGGGCTCTAGTTGTTAAGATAAAAGGTCTACAGTTATTTATTTGTTGTAATTCAGACTGAGTCTAGTTTGGGCATGATTTTTGAAGACACTGTTCATTTCTACCCCTTCGTGGTTGGTTGACATGATTCAAGTCTGAGATTCATAGCTGAGATTGTGGTGTTGTTACAAAATGCCAGCTGCTCTTTACTTAATGCTTGCAGATTCTGTCCAAATTCTTTTTTTTCTTTTTTAAAAATTCTTTTTTTTTAAAAAAAAAAAAGGAAAAACGCAAGTCTCTGCTCATATTTTCAAGGAACGCTAATATCTCTAATAAGGTTGTCATTGGTAGCGAAGGAGGCAGTGTTGTGGGTTTTGTCCCATTTCGCATGCAGGACGGTTATGGGCTGCCTTGGATGAGGAGGCACAGGGTGGAGCTATCGCATTCCCCCGACTGCAAGCAGGATAGAATTACACCTTCAGTGAGCATCAGTCTCCTTGTTTGGCAGCCAAGAAGCCCTCTTAAATAATAGTGCAGGTAAAGTGCACTGAATTGGCCGTCAGTCTTGCTTTCCAAGAAATTGCTCTTTTCCTCAGGCTGTAAACAGACTGAGTTTGAGTTGCTGTTAGCGTTAGGCTGTTCTTTCTCACTATGGTAGCAAAGCTATGTAAGGATTTATTTGTGTTTTGGGAGAATTTTCTAGTACTCCCTTGAAAGATGTATTGCTTTGGAAAATCATCTTGTATGAGATGTTCAGAGAAGGAAAAAATAATAGAATTTGTTCTAGAAAGATGGGAAGAACAAAGGTGAAATGACAAAGGGAATACTGGGAAAATGACTTTTTCCTGAATTATAAATTATATATTGTACAATTATATATAATATATAATATTATTATAATTACAGAAAAGTTGCTACATTGCAATATAAAACACTGAGATATTAAAAATGTTTATGTTCAAAATAATCTGGCGATTAGGGCAAAAAGCAGTGCAGACATTTTACCAGATGATGGTGCTGTGGTTTCACAAAACTTGTCCCTGCTGTAGTAAACAAAATTTTTGACGGTGCTGTTATTGAACTTGAGTTCCAGCTAGATGCATGAGCAGCGTTAGCCCTGCAGTGCTGGGTCACCTGGGACTCCTGGCCACGAATTGCAGCGATGTGGGAAGAAAACTGCCAGTCGCTCCCAAGGGAGCCCCTTGGTGAGGAGCTCCTGTTGCTGCAGGGTCCGTCCTTTGAAGGCATCTGCGATGCTCTTAACCTTTGGAATATCTGCACTGCTGTGATATGTGTGGACAAGAAAGGTGTGCCATCAAATGGTCTGGCTGCGAACGACAAGTAGCTCATCAGGCAAACTCTGGCAATCAACTCTGCTCCTAGCCAGTGAATGCGAATGCTTTAAACTGCCATCATGTGCCATGGGCCTGCAACAGATGACTGTATTTTCTTTAGCAGTTTGTGAGCCCTGTGCTGGCATTTAGTAATTTCTATCATATTGCTTTTAAAAGAGCAATGTGAAAAGGTGTGTGTGCATCATCAGGTCCTAAATAACCGTTAGTTTTTGATCTATGCAGGCAGGTGAGGCTCAGTTACACTTGTGCTTCCTTTGCTGTTTTTCCTGTAATACTTAACTACTGAACACTGAGAAATGGCAGAAGAATGGAGACGATAAAGGATATCATGGTCTCTATGTGCTGTGTGTGGATATCTCAGAGGTAACTTAAATTTCCCAGCCAAGTTTTTTGCATCCCTGCTAAATTCCTTTAACTGTCTTCAGGGGTTTCTCCGTGAGCATTCAGGACTTGTTGAAAATATCTCAACCAAACTGACTGTAAAGAATCACTGCTACCAAGGGAATTGTTAAGAAGGTTATAGTTTAACTGCTGTGCAGTGGAGTCTATTCTTTTATTTGATGTGTAACAGAATAGCAACTAAGTATGCTATCAAATGGCTCTGCCCAATTTGGGCTTTCTTTATGGTGAATGAGGAATGGCTGTCAGGGTGACGACAAGCTTAGGTTCTGGATTTATCAGTTCATCAAATAATGTTGCTGTTAGAACATGATTAGTATCTTATTAGTTTGTGGCTGAGTCAAAAGCTGCCTCCAGACAGGATTTTCTCAGTTGCAACCTACCTGCGTGTGAAGTTGTGGGTGATTTATGATAAGGAAGAAGCATTATGTGTGCAGGTCCTTTTGTTTTTGGTCCTCACTCAAGCAAGTATCCCTCATCCCTTTTTTGTTTATGTGGGATGTGATTTTCACTCTTTTCTGGGCTTGGCTTTTTCAAAAGTGGTAGGATGGCCCTGATTCTGCCAAGGGGTAGCAGGTCCCCAGAGAACTATCGAGTTCAGATTATAATGGTGATCAGTGAAGACTGAAGAGATGTTTTTTTCTGTTCACATGTTTTGTAAGTCTAAATTTGCTGAGCTTGAGTTTATAAATGTCTTGCTGCATGAGCACGTGGAGGGCCTGTTCTGGCACGTTCATGCATCCATCTAGTGCAGAATCTGTGTGGAAATTGGATTTGGAAATCTAAACTGAAACCTCACTCAAAGCCTAAATTCTGTGTGGTTGGTGGAGCCCTAGTAATAGGTACAATAATTGGTGTGATGAATTGACCTGAAGAATAGCAGTAGTGTTTAGTTTTGTAAAAGCTAAATAGTAGTACTTTTTAATATATTGCCTATGTACGAGTATTGTATATGGTACCTTACTGGAAATCATAGCAGTATATTTGCTGATAGTAAAAGTATGAGAAGAGACTCTGGTTTAAGTTAAAATCCTACCAAATGTTTTTGAACTGCTAGCTGATGTCTGCTGGGATGTCTGTAACGATGCTGAAGCTTCAGGACCTTTTGGATGGATAATGATGCCATATCACAATTCCTGACATAGTAAAATAATGAACAAAGACTGAACTGATGTGATTATTGTAGGTCAGACTAAATCGCACGATGACTTCGCGTTATTTCTGCCTGTAAATGTGAATCAAGTTTGTCACTTGCTGGAAGGAAGGACTTTTACAGGCAGATGAGGTGCTCCTGTCAGCTGCATGCAGTGATCACATTACATATGAAAGAAAGCTTTTAAATGGTATATGTGAAGTCATCTTACTGGGGAGAGGGCGGAAATATGCCACTCACGTCTGAGGACTTGAATGTGCCAGTGATAAATGAGGCCAGAGAAATGCCCGATCTAATCCCTGTGTGATGGGAACTTGTATGTCCAGGAATCACCTGCTAAACTACAGAATAGATAGTTTAAACAGAACTAGAATTGTATTCATAATGCTTATGTTATACCAGGAGGCAGTAAGACATTTCAGAGCACATCCAGGGGGAACAAGAACAAGAGAAGAGGCTTTGCCTTGAAGCTGGGAAAGAAGGCAGCAGAAAAGAGGCTCTGCCCTGGTCCCGTGCACTGAGGTCACAGGTCAGTGGTGTGGCTGTTGTGCAGGTTCTTGGTGAGGAATCACTGCTGCAGCTGGTGCGAGATGCACGCTTTCAGACTAGGAAGAGTTTTGAAGAGACTCATTAAAAAAATCTTCAATTTTCTTTAAGTTTTTATGTCATAAGGATTATTATTCCTTAGTAAAAACATATTTTAGCATGAGTGACTATCCCAAATGTAAAAATATGAATCACTATAATAGCTTTCTTTGTCAGTGCTGGCAAAACGGACAGATTTATTTCAGCTAGGGTAAGTATCCAGAAAGGTGGACTGCTTATTTGGTTTTACTCTGGTTTGGATGAAGAAAGGGGATCCTTGCAATATCATGATTTCTTGCCAGACTTTCTCATGTAAACAGGCTGCAGACAAGATGCAAGTTATTTCTCCCTTTTGTTGCTCCAGTCCTAAATACCTTTTGTAAATGGGAGTTGGAAATAAA
The DNA here is from genome assembly GCF_000705375.1 of Tinamus guttatus. The sequence goes on along the minus strand of NW_010588980.1, from coordinate 3,174 downwards.
AAAGCAAATAGAGAAACAAGAATAAAAAGATACTGCTCAAATGTCAGAGACTTTGGGGCAGATTATAGAAGCATATATATGAAGTGCACTTAAGCTCGTGAGTGCTTTGCTGCTTTGTTCTACTTAATTTGCCTGGTAGGTGCAATTTGTGGAAAAGACAGCTTCTGAACTGCTGCTAGTATGTACTCCAGCTACTTGTTGTGTAAAATAGGAGAATAAAAGTAACAATACTGCAATACTGCAGCTTGTAGAAAGTCCATTTTTAGCAGATTCCTTGTACTCAGTCCAGCTTTCAACATCATCCGTAGGATTTCCCAGGTATGAAGACACTGAGATGTTACAGAAATAAAACAGGAAACTGAAGAATGAACTTTTCCTGGTAGAACTTGGGAAGATGGCCCAATTCCAGCAGATGGACTTATGGAGTTTTTTTAGTCATCTAAGGCTGAACATGGAATTAATATGCAGCTTTCTGAGCCAGAAACACAAAGCAATGAAGGAAGGTGCCGGAGCAGCAGGACTAGGGACTGGCAGAGGAAGAATCAAGGCCCTGCACAGAAAGAGTAGGCACCAGAAATGCACACGGGCAGCTCTAGCTCCTACCAAGCTTGGCTCCTGTGTCTTTGTGTCATCAGGAAAATGACTGTGTCTCTGCAGCTGTGGTTACCCATCTGTGCATAAAAGTGCTGCCTCGGGGAGGTGTTTGGGAGCTAAGGATGCAGTGTGCTTTGCGGCAGCCGGGCAGGGCTGCAATGCTGCATGAGAAGTGTTACTGTCTTCAGCTCGGGTCTAATGTGCAGGACTTGTCTCCTGAGGTTTGGAATTGCAGGAGGGAGGGAGAGGAAAGGTCTCTGCTTCACGGTGACTTGTGGCTTCTACATAAAACATTTCCTCAGAACTAATTACAACTTTGAGAAATCATCAGAACTTAAATGAATCAGTGCTGCATAACTAACAGCTTGTGCTAAAGGCTTTGAACAAACATTCACACTGCATCAGTAAACATGCAAATTACTTGTTCGTGTCGGGATGTGTCTCGCTACAGTGCTATGCATTGATAAAAAATTTCCCTGTGTCTATAGTTTTCCATACTTTTAGATTTATTGGTTTTCATAACCATTCTTTCAGGATTTTCAATATATGGAGGAACTCTCTTTAAAATGATTTAGTAAGGCAAATTCACTCTACTTCAGCAGTAACTAGCAGCTAACAAACAGTGTCTAAATTAAAGACTGAAAAAAAAATGGGACCAGTTACCGTTCAATCATGGCCATTAACTTTGGTAATCTCCTTTTCAGGGGATTATTGCAGCTATAAAATACTTTCCCATGCTTATAGTGGCAGTTGTACTTGACTTACAAAAGATGACTTGCAAAACTTTTGGGCATAATTTGCTGCAAGGTTGCTTATGGGTAGTGTAAAGTCACTGTGAAGTTGATTTTTAGAAGGAATGCTGGAGAGGTTTGGACGTCAGTGAATGTCTTTAGAATCGGCTCATGGTTGCCATAATTTATTGGTTCTTTACCTTGGCTTCTCTTGGTGTAGCTATAGATGTTCTTTTGGTAGGTGTAAGAGCACCCAGTCAAATGAGACATCAGCTGGCAGAGATGCTGAGGGCCATCAGGGAATGTGAAAGAGAAATAGACTGGTGGAGCTGTGCTCTGCAGTCTTCCCAGGAAAGCCACTCTGAGAACCCCCCAATTCAGTCTGTAAATCCAGTGCCCTCTTGCCATAGGGCAGAGGGAGCAGAATTAACAGTATCAAGGGACAATCAACAATGGAAACAGGTCCCTACTTGAGGTGGCAGAAGAACCCTTCCACGGCCCGCCTCACCTCCACCAGTAACCACATCCAACAGGTACGAGGCCCTGGAACTTGAGGATCAGATAGAGGAGATCATGAATCAAGGCCCACCTAGGGGGCTGTCTACAGAGAGGCAGTCAGGTCCAAGCCCTGAGGCTGCTCCCTGTAAGGAGAAAAGGAGCACCCGGAAGAAGCGGCGGGTGATC
>NW_010588979.1:334221-358769 GCF_000705375.1 Tinamus guttatus | reverse complement strand
GGCGGCTCCGCCCTTGAGCGCGGCCCTGCGCGCCCTGGCGCCGCTCCCACGCGAGCCTTCCCCGCTGCACAGGGTGCCCTCCTTGTTCCTTCCCCAAAGTCTTCCTTTCCTGCCTTCTCTTTCTTTCATGTTTTATTGTTTTTCAATTCTGGCTTTTTTTTTTCCAGGCATGTTTGGGCTATTTCTGCCGCGTATCAGCGTGTTCGTAACTCTCTTAATTTGGCAACAGGCCAGGCAGGCAGAAATGTCTAAAATAACCTATTCCCTTCGCTTCCCAAGGCATAACCGCAATTATTCTGCCATGTGCTTTCCTAGCAACTTCCCTTCCGATTGACATATAGCCAAAGGCAGGATGTGTCTTGCATTTAATTCTTACCTCGTCACCGTCCCTTTGAAAGTATTTTTTTGTTGTATTTTAAAATCTATATTAATAGGAAGATGTAATGAAGAATGGGATACAATACTAGTACTATCCTTAAATGTTTATCAGTTATTCTGTCATGGTGCTACTAGTCGTAGGTTCTTTTGAAACTCTTTTGCTGTTTCATACTGATGCAGACAGACACAGGGAAATACATTTTGTATGCATTCTCCCAAATTTTGTTTCATTTGGGAAAAACCTCAAATATGCAGCTGTTGTTAAGGGTTCAGTAGTTAATCATATTTGTAAAGTCACTAAGATAATGTGCAAGACCCTGCGCACTAAATTAAAGAAGGTAACTACTCTGGTGAAGATTGTGTTCTGGATTATGTGAAATTTATTGAATAGGGCAATAAACTATGCCTGCAGTCATATAGACATTTTATTTTCCATGGTAAGCTTACTGTACAAAACTCTTTGTGTTAATAGTAGATCATAAATCTCAGGGAATTACTGTTATTCTGCTTTGTTGTTTCATTCTTCGATTTAATTGTAGAGAAATGGTAATAAACACAAGAAATGCATATTCTTTTCATTACAAAGATTGTGCATGTGCCTGCACACTGCACATACATGAGTTGTATATGTGTCTGCTTTTAGACAGCATTCCCAATGATTGCACTGCTTTCCAAGCCTAAAAAATAAGGATATTTCCTCATTTAATTCTTCAAGGTGTTATATTACGTTTACCCTTTTAAAGTATTTTCTTGGACTGTTTCTGTAATAAACTTTCTGACTGCTGTTTCATCTTTTTTTTTCAGTTGCATTATACAGTCCCAAAAAGAAAAACAATTGAATGGCAGGCTTTAATCATGGCATCATTTTTATCATTTGATTAAAGATAATTGCATCAAATGTTATCAAAAACATTTTAAGGAATTAACAACTGAAATCAAGTGAGAAGATCTTTCACTTCTGTCCTTGCACATCTGCTGTCTTTGTGTGACTGTGTCCAATAACCTTAGCAGTGAGGTTGCCCTGCACGTTAAGGAATCATAAGGGACCTAGAGTACTTTGGGGATGTAGATCATCAGCTGTTGCTTTGCCTCAGATTGTTTTCTGAAGCTGAAGTGCTCCTGTTTGCCATAGCTTCATTATGGATCCTGTTAATATTTGTGAAATATCCTGGGACTGAAATATGTTCTGAAAGCACACAGTGTTCAAATCGGGCATTTACAAAAACAGCAAACAAACAAGCAAACAAAACCACCTCAGAATTCCATTACCTCAGGGAAAATTTGAAGCTCACAGGCAAGACCTGCCCAGTTGTTATAGTATTTAAAAATCTCTGAAGCTTGGAATTAACACTTTTTCTGTAAGATTTGTCTAGCATTAGAAATGTAGTAGTGTCGGTGAAATGTATAGATGCCAGTGAAAATTTTACATGGTTTTATTCACTTGCAAAAAGTTACAAAAATTTCCACTTTGTTTTTAGTGCACAGTTCTTCATTTCTCAACTTAATCTTTGGGTAATTCAAAAAGCCACAATTGTCAAGCATATTTCATAGTTGTATTTTGTGATGTTACTATTGACAATGCACATATAATTAAACTCCCTTTTTTTTCTACTAGAGCTACAATTCGATGATGAAGGTGTAATTTTAGAATTACTTCAGAGCTTCTGTGCTTTGACAAAATAAATGATCCTAGTAGGATCCAGTATTTAGAATATTGTGGCTCTGCTGTATTAGGGTACAGCCCTTCACAGCTTAAGCCTCGTATGAGTTTGCCAGATAAATGTCAAAGCACATCATGTTAAAGGCTATGAAGACCTTCATAGAATAGGGGAACTTAGAAATAAAAATAGGTTTTTTCCCACTGTCATGTGCACAGCTGATAGTTTAAGATTTATTTTAAGATTGCAGATCTTAGTAAGTCATATGTCAGAGATTTCTTTTTTTGTAATGTAGTAAGATTTTATAGTGATGCAATTCTGAAAAACAGCCTGATTTTAGAAAATAGAAGTGACTTCATGTGGAAAAACTGCCATTGAGTGTTCAGGCTGAAATCTGAAAACCCCGCTGGTTTTCAAAGTGTTTTGAAAACTGAATGATTGAACAATAGAAAGTAGTGTAGTGTAAGAGGAGGAAAAGAAAACAAAATCCTTTGCATGAAATAAGAGCAGGGAATAGTCCTAACTAGGTTCCTGATCTTTGCTTTAGTGCTGAGATACAGTCTTTCAAATGACATTTTAACTTCTTTATTTTTTTTATGGAGCAGTGACTTGTCCAAATAGGTATTAAAATGCCATAAACTCCAATCCAAACCAGTGAAAATGAAAATAAAGCTAGATGGTACAGGAAAGGCCAATTCAGAAGAGTACCTGTAACTTAAGGAGGGAGTGAAATCAAGCTGAAGGAGCAGGACAGCATAATCATTTCTGTCATAAAGTCGTGGTTTCTGGATAGTGTACAGCAGGAAGGAGTCATAGCCCTTATGGCTGTATGCAGTGTCTGCTGAAATAATCCTAAAGCACCTCATGTTATTGAGCTCCCTATATCCTCTATTTTAAGTATAGTTGTTTTTCAGATTCATAGATTTTTCACAAGGAAATTGTGTTGGCAGCGTGTTGTTTTCCGTACCTGTTGGTTGGCCATACGGAAGTGTGTGGATTATATGGAAGAAAGTGAGAAAGGGACTTGTAGTGTACTAGAGAGGCGGTTTTCATTTGGAAATAAATAAATAAATGAATTCTTCCCACTCCTCGTTGCTGGGAAGAGGGGAATCTGAAAAGTTCAGCTGTTCTTGTCATTTGGCTGTTTGCCCACGAAACAAGGACTGGGAAACGGCCTGTTGTGCAAATAGCTCCAGCCTTGAATCGTTGCCAGAGATAGACTCGCCTGGTTGCTGCATCGTACCCTTGCATCATACATTTTCTCAGCTAGAAATTGTTATTGAAATGTTAGAAACACTGCTGTGCCTTTAGCTTAGGGACTGCCTAACAAGAGCGTATTTCTGAGGCTTTTTATCCATCATGTTTGCATGCCGTTACATAGTCTGCTCCCTTCTTGACAGGAATCAAATCTCATCTCAGCCTATCGTGAATTTTCACACATAAATGTTCTGAATTGTTATTCACTTCATAAGTCTTAATGAAATTTAAGAAGAAAAATGTAAACTTCAAGTATTCTCTCAAGTAGTGAGGAGAGAAGAGGAAATGTACTCTGATAGCTTTAAAATGTTTTAATGTGCTAACTGGAAATATTTTGTCTTCTGTGCATTTGCGTGAATCTCTTCAGATTCAGAATAATTCTTACAGCATGCCTTTTCTTACTTTTGATACGGCATTTAAATAGTAGGGAAAAAAAGTGTCCTCCTTTGCAGTTTTAGCTCACTTCTTTCCCCCTTCTTTCGTAGGTGAAATCACAATGGATTTGATATTATCCCGCTTGAAGCAACTCACCGCTGATGAGCTTAGAGAAGAAATTGTAAAAACGGGACTGAAGTGTGGACCCGTTACCTCAACCACTAGGTCTATTTTTGAAAAAAAATTGGCTCGAGCTTTGTTGGAACAGCAAGGAGCATTGGAGGAGAAAGGATCTAGTCTTTCAAAGGAGGCTGCTGGAAACATCCCTTCTGATAGCAGCCAGACAGAGACACGAAAGGCTTTGAAAACCTCAGCAATGAATCACAACCATCATGGAAATGCTGCTGAGGAGGTAGACTTCGGGTACTGTGTAGGTCTGAACCCTCCAGAAGAAGATGCTGTGATTCACAGGAACGGTTCAGCTTCAGTTTGTGGAGCAGCGCATGTTGATTCACAAATCAGTGCTCAGACTCCTTCCAAAGATCCCCCGCTATACTATGGTGTTTGTCCAGTCTATGATGACATATTGGCAAGAAATGGTAAATAACATCTGTGTATTTCTGAGGCGCTCAAATCCAATGTGTGTTTTCATATGATATAGCTTGAAGAAATCCTTCCTCAGCAGTGCTTTCCATAGTATCTAGTTACATAGCACTGTGAATCCCAGAATGGTGAAGTAGTGAAGGCAGGTGGACACCACCTAAGCTTTTGCTTACAGAATATGATTGCAGATGTCTTCAGGCTATTAAAATTACCATGATCCTTTTTTTTTTCTATATTAGTTTGCATTTAATGCCAAATGATATCTAGAGGCATGGATTATTCTTTGCATTTTATTGATAATCACTGTGATACAGAACCACTAAATCGCTCATAGCAGTAGCGCGTAAGACATTGTGTATTCTGAGACAGTTGCAAGTATTCTTTTTCACAAGAAGCATTTTTTATATAGAAAAGCCTTAATGACAGTGGATTGTCTATAATAGTTTATCTTTCTGTACAAAAGAACACAGAAAGTAATCCAGGCTGAATAAGCTCTAAATTCCTTTTTCAGTCTAGGTATGAAATAATCACTTGGTTGATTTGTTTTTTAAACAGTTATTCATATATTGATCAGTATGTATGGCAAAGCACTGATATCAATCTCTTTTCCATCTAACCTGATGTTAGGTAAAATTTATATAATTATTCAGTTTTCTAAAAATAAGATTTTAAAGGATTGCTGATGACTGTGCCACATTTGGTAGGCTAGAAGGATAGTTTGAGAATTCTGTAACCGGTTTCTGTGGACAAGTGTGATGTAACTGAAATAATTTAGTTTTGCTTGTACTTTCTTTCAGAGAGAGTACATGTTTATGAAGATAAAAAGGAAGCTCTCCAAGCTGTTAAGATGATTAAAGGCTCCCGATTCAAAGCTTTTTCAAACAGAGAAGATGCTGAGAAATTTGCTAAAGGAATCTGCGATTACTTTCCATCTCCGAGCAAGTCCTCTTTATGTCTATCTCCAGTGAAGATGGGATCATTTAACAGAGGTGAGGGCGTTCATCTGTATATGATAGTTTTGTGTGTAACCAGATTGATAATTAAAAAGTTTATCAGTCCATATTGAAGCCTGAGGTGACAGCACAAGTAATATTCTCCCTGCAATTACTAACTACTCATGTTTATTGTATGTTACTTATACTGATATTAAGTGATAAGCTGCTAAAATGTTTTAGAATACAAGCTTATTTTGATGATCTATATATTAATGTAGTGATCACTGTAAAAAATATATTAGGAACATGATAGCTGTGTTTTCATAGATGGCTTGTGCTCCCCTGAGACTGAAACTGCTAATAAGGAAAGGGCCAACAGTTACAAGAGTCCACGTACTCAAGATCTTACTGCTAAACTTCGGAAAGCTGTTGAAAAAGGAGATATAGCAACATTTTCAGAACTTATCTGGAGTAACCCTCGCTATCTGATTGGATCTGGAGACAATCCAACAGTTGTTCACGTAAGAAAGCTATCCTAGACATTTCCAAGAGAGAGAGAATAACCCTTTTTCCCCACTGCTGCAAAATCATCTTCCAGAAAAGTCAAGGTAGAGCAATTGCTGTGTGCAGCTGAGGCCATAGCTCTTACAACCAGTCCTCTTTTGGACTGGTTCAAAGTGAGAATATATATCTGGTGTAATTTGAGATTTGTTAAGACTTTAAGTAAGTTGATCTTTTTTTAATTTACCTTAACATTTCTTGTGTACTCAATCAAATTCAATCAAATTTGAAAATAATGTCCAGAATATGCAGTACTTTTCTCAGCTGTTCCCTCACCTACACAATTTTTATTTATTGTATTGTGACACACTGCTGCTTCCCTCGCATAGACCTGAAGATCATTAAAAAAAAAAAAAAACAAGTGTTGCCATGCTTAATACTTTATTTTCACTTGTTCTTTGATAGGACATGTGTGTATTACGATAACATTTCCTGTAAGAATCGGTTTGTAAGAAAATATTAAGAAACAAAGACCTAAATATATAACTGAGTCTGGGAACCATTACAGCTTCACACTTAAATCAGTTAAGCATATGGGGGTAAGCAAGGTGTTCAGATTTCATTTCATTCCAAAATTTGTCTTTTTTTTCAGGAGGGGTGTAGGTACAACGTCATGCATGTTGCTGCCAAGGAGAATCAACCTGCTATCTGCCAGTTATTACTAGACACTTTGGAGAATCCCGAGTTTATGCGGCTCATGTATCCTGATGACAATGATACAATGTTGAAGAAGCGCATCCGATATATTGTTGACCTTTACCTTAATACACCGGATAAAATAGTAAGATTTGAATGTTTCCCTATTTCTTTTTATTGTGGAAACAACTGGAGGGTGTTAAGGGAGTATAAGGGGAATAGAGAGAGAGGAAGAGGGTTCAAAATGTGTTTGCATTTTATTAGTAATCATTATTCTATAGTAGAGAAAGACTTACCAAGAGTACTTTTAGTTAGTCATAAAATTTATTTTTTTCTATAGTCTCAAAACATGTGGGATTGACTTTTATCATTTTTCTGTATACATGTGAATTTTCCTTTTCCCCGTTGCAGGGATTTGATACTCCATTGCATTTTGCCTGCAAGTTTGGGAATTTGGATGTTGTTAATGTGCTTACCTCACATCCAACTATTGTAAAAAATCCAAGAAATAAGTATGATCAAACTCCGGCACAGGTAAGTCTCCCCGTGTCCATGCTGAGAATAAAAATATCACATCTAGGCAGTTATTTCAGGTCCAAACAATCAATACTCTAAATAGAAGGCTTTGTAGTAAAATAGTAATGTCATTATTAGAGTGTAAATCCCTGTTAGCACTCAAAATATTTAGTATTGATTGTATCTGTGAGACAGTTCTAAATGTTCTGGTTTGCTGCCTTTTCTTACAGTCTGTTTTATGGATGTGGATGTATTTTAGCAGTATGTTTTACTATGAATTAAAATACAGGATTAGGTGGGTAGAGGCCAATAATATGAATATTACAAATGAACACAGTTTAATTGATTCATTTGAGATTGATGTCTTATGCTTCACTAACAAACAATTAAAATTACTTTAATAGGTGGTTTGTGAAAGAAGCAAGAATAAATCTGCAGAACTGAAAGAAAAGATAAGAGAGTATTTGCAAGGTCTGTACTGAGCGATTTGTACTATCTCGAGCACATAATAATTTGGCTCTCTGCTCTCCTCTGTTGTGTTTGCTTTCTGCAGCATTCCTTTTTGTAAGTGATATTGCTGTACAATGTGCTAAGAACCAAAGAGAAACACTAAAACTGAAAAGCATCAGAAAGCCTTCTGTGTCTTTTAAGTTTTATGGACAATATTCATATAGATCAGAAGTTTATCCCGTCAGCTCTGTAAAGTGGGCATAGTTCTCATTTTATTTAGTGAGTGTGAAGACAAAAGATTAATTTAAAGGCAAATAAAAGACTTTTACAGTACTAGAGATTTATTTGTCATGTCGGGAATCTTCTAGTTTGTTTTACGTAGAGGTTTTCACTGTTTATCCCATGTGGATTTAGGCATTTGTGAAAGGATTTTTTTTAATTTGTTGGTGATCCTTAGGAAAGGAATATACACACCAATCAAGGTATTTTTGTGTTTGAGAGAAAGGGAACTGGAACAAAGATACAATTTGGGAGCTGTTAGCATATAAATTTATAAGCAGTTAGAATGTATTGAAACAGTGAGTTTGAATTAGAAGTAATTTTACTAATGAAATAAAGTGGATGTTTAAATATACAGATCTCTGGATGTTTACATCCAAGGAAGAGGCAACAGGTTAGTGAAACAATCTTTTTAAGAAAGCTTTTTTTCTATTTAATCTCAGGTCGATACTATGTACCGCTCTTGAGAGCAGATGACAATTCCTCAGCTCCTGTAATTGGTGCACCATGGTCGCCCGATCAGACGGACGGTAGCCCCCAAACATCTTTACCCATGTACCATGGCAGCCCCAAAGATCCAGTGCTGTCAATAAGAGCTTTTGCAGGCCCTATGAGCCCCTCCAAGGTAAGAGTTTAGTGCAAAGGTCTTATGACTCTAATGCCTTTTTTTCTTTTTTTTTTTTCTATTGGAAATTCATTTTGGTCACAGGGCATTGTTGACGAGTCTAGTATTGTCTTTACAAATAATTGCTCTAACTTTCTTATCTGAATCCAAACTAACAGGTGTAGGTATAAATTGGTTAAAAAATGATTAACTTATCCCGTTTCTAGAAATGAAAATGAGATGTTTGAAGTAGTTTATTGCCTCTTCTTGTTGAAATACAAGTAAATGTCCTGAAATGGAAAAGCTGATGGGTAAATAATAGGCACTGGATAGTTTTGGAAGAGTATTGATTGCATAGTAGAAAAAAAAAGAAAATGTTCAGGAGGAATATTTAGAGACCAATTAAATATAAATTTATAGGCATTTCTTTGTCTCATTTGTTTAATCGGAACATCCTGGAAATACAACAATTTTAGAAATATTAAGTAAAGATGACAATACTTTCTATCATGTGATGCTTGAACTCCTTCAGTGCTGAACTTTATTAAAATGCTTAATATTTTTTTTCTTCTAAATATACTGTTTGGTCAATTTTCTGCATACCTGACAGAACTGTAAGTGTATTATATACTCTGAACAACTTTTATCTAGGGTATAAATAATGCATTGCTTTGGTTGCTGACAGCATTTTAATGTTTGAATGTAGTTCTTTTATCATTGATTTTTGTCATGGAAAGGCATAAAGTTGGTGAGTTTACAAGAATCCATTCTTTAGGCATTCTAAATCATACTTCAGAATAAATGAAAAGAATATATTGTAATAATTGGAACAAGTCTATGGAATTAACAATATACATATAAAATTAGCAGCTTTTCATCTGAGAAAGCAGTTGGCAGGAGAGTATTTGTCATTCGGTAAAATTGTAAGGTTGTAAAACATACCTGTTTTCTGCTGCACGTAAATTAAAACCGGTCTGACTTGCTATCTAATGAGATTACGTGAAGGTGATTATACATTTTGGTAGTAACTCTGATGTGCAGTTGTGACATCAAAGTGCAGTAATAAACCAGCAAGTTTACTGGGAGGGAAACTTCATGTCCAAAATGAGACTCTTCAAAACTAGCATTGAGCAATACCTGTGGGAGAGCTTGAGTTGTTTACATAGAGGCAGAGAGCAGCTAAATATCTTCTAGACATATAGGCAGAGAATTTGAGACAGTGCGAATTTAATTTCATATTGTAGTGGGGAAAAGGGTATTGGTTTTTTTCTTTTTGCTCAATTCTTTTATCTTTTAAAGGCTGAAGAATTCCGCAGGCTTTGGAAGACTCCGCCTCGAGAGAGAGCTGGCTTCTTTCACAATGTCAGGAAATCTGATCTGGAAAGAGGTGTTGAAAGAGTTGGAAGGTATCTAAAAAAAGTACCAGTTTAAAAAATTAGCAGTAGGGCAATTAAAAGAAAAAGCAAAACACTTGTACTGTTCACACAATTATTGCCTAGTGAACGATCTTTAAGTAGGGCAAAACTTGCTGTTATAAATACTTTATGAAGTATACTGTAGTGCTGGATCTTCACTATAATTGTGTGAATGTAAACACTTTAGCTAAAAAGCTGAGACCTGGCTAACAGCTTTGGAAATAAAGGATAAGATATTTTAATGGTTATTGATTCTCTATCCAGAAAGTTTTCTCAAACATTCACTTGCCTGATTTGGCAGAAGATCTACGATTATGTTTAGCCAATTTTCCCGTAAAATGAGAGACTGTTAAAAAGACAGCAGAATCAAAAGATTCTAATACAAATGTTCTGCTTTTTAAAAGAGTGTGTGTGTGTTACCATGTGTTTTAGCTGCTAAAATACTTTGTACCAGCGATGTATAGAAAAATGTTTGTTACAAGATGATTAGATTTCTTCCCTTAGAATAATCCCTCACCTCCTCTCCCCCTCCTCTCATTTCCACGTAAAAGAATTAAATGGAGTATTATTCATGCTATACCTCTGTCAGTAATGATTCATCTCTACTAGATGTCTAGATACAGTTAATGTATGACAGTGCTTATGAGTGCTAAATGTAAGAATAGTAGATAAAATCTGGAAGAGATTCCAGGAAAAGTAGCTGATACTGTGTTTGCTAAGGATATGTACATCGCTTTTGCAAACTGCTGATTGTTAGAGAATTTGTGTTGCCTAGTTGCACGTTTATAGTCCTGTTAATAGCTGATAAAATGTGTTCAGAAAAGTTATTGTCAAACTAATATTTATGTCTTCACAAATGATTCGTTTTATTTTATTTATTGCAGGGAGTTAGCTCATGAACAGGGGTTCCCGTGGGTTGAATACTGGGAATTTCTGGGCTGTTTTGTTGATCTGTCTTCCCAGGAGGGGTTGCGAAAATTAGAAGAGTACCTGAGTCATCAGGAAATGAGCGAAAAGGCTCAGCAAGAAACAGGGGAAAATGAAACCTGCAACAGATACAAAACTCCACATCCTTCTGGTAAGAAAAAGGCAAATGTTACAAACAACAGGTTGTACCTGGGGAGAGAGGGAGGGGAAAAAGATTTGGTCCCCAAGGGAAATAGTGCTCACCTGTTGTGGCTGCTATTATTAATCTGTTATTCAAACAGACAGAATATAAATATTGGCAAATTAGCTAATAACAGTGGCCGTAGAAATAGAACAATTTTTTATGTGTTGCTCTTCTTAAAATTGTTCACAGGCAAGAGTAAGAAGTGCTGCAATTCTATTTCTGTTGGAGCATTTTTGGATGAGGACGATGATGACATGAGCTTAGAAGAAATCAAAAACAGACAGAATGCGGCACGTAATAACAGTCAACCTCTTGCATCTAAAGAACCTAGCATAGATGCTCTTGGGGACTCCGAGTGTGATATCTTGTCAATGGAGCGTGCAGTCAACATCATAGAAACGTCAGATCACCCCAGGCACTATGAAAAGGCAGTTTCTTCCAGCAGAAATGGGTTTTGTAATCCTGTGGCCAGTGAAAGGATAATTAGTGACAGAAAGCATTTGCGTGATGGAGAAGAATGCCTGGTGTCCCATGTCTGCAATTTAATGCCAAAATTTGAAAGACTGTCATTCCGAGAGCAAGAGGTAGCAGGAGAATCGAGTAAAATCACTGAAAAAAGTGGGAATGTGGGAATTCTGGCTGAAGGAACAAGTCAGGTGAGAACATCCAAGGACCAGCTGGATAAGACTTGCTTTGCAATTTCACTGGCCAACCCTGCTGAGCCAAGTGTTACGGGTAGACCTGGAGAGACCAAGTTAAGGACAGAAAAAATACCTTCAGAAATGGAGAGATCTGTGGAATCTGGAATTCAGACTAATGAGGCACGAAAATGTCAAGAATCTTCTTCCCAGAAATTTCTTTTGAAGACGTCACCCACAAATGAGAATTCTAAGAAGTTATTTCTCCTTGGGTATGAGCCATCTTTTTTAACATATATTTTTTCCCTTGGTCTGTACATGCAAACTTCTTGTTTCAAATTAGTCTCAAACAGTTAACTTTGCTATTTTTTTTTCAGTCTGTTGGGCTTCATTAGGAGCCTGATTTAGGTCTGTAAGATATTTAGTACATTCTTGGGATGTTCTCAGCTTAAATTTTCATGTATTCCCCATTTTCTTTTTCTCCTAAGAGATTACATGTAATTATGGACAGCTACCTATACCTGACCTGCTGCAAATAGTTCATAGCTGAAGTATGATATTAAGCTTTGGAATTTTGTTTACTTATAACTAATATATATATATATTTAGAATTGGAACATCTAATTGCCCGGATCTCATCTAGTTCTCATCTAGTTCTCTTTATGTTCTAGGGAGCAGCCATCAAAACTGGATAGTGATGTCTTAGCAGCTATAGAAGCAGCAGAGATTGATCCACAGAAGTACCCTGTTATTTGCAAGTGGAAACATGCAGTGGAGTCCTACTCTTCATCTGACAGGCAAAGGTATTTCTACAATTCAGTCAAAAGAGTTGAATTAACAATGTTTTCAGTACATCAGCTTGAATGGACAGAATTTTAGGTCTTGTTGCTCACAAAAATCTTGTCTGTATTAACTGCAAGGCTGTTCCAGTGATTAATCACCAGAGCCTTTATGCTGATGCTAATATGGAAAGGTGCTGTGGTCAAAATCCCATAGTGCAATCCCAAATAAATTCTGTATATCTATACAGGATATTCAAACAGAAGACAAATGTTTCAAGAGCACATGTGTTCTCCAATTGGTAAAGGTCTAAAATTGTCCAAACTCTGCTTTACGAGCACACTTTTCTTAATGGTCATTTTGGAGCAAATGACATCTTAGCCAAGGAACATGTTTCCACGTAATATATTGTGTTGACTGTCACTTTCTCTTCTCAAGTCTCTCTCTGATCACGTTTGACTTCTCTTTGCTTATTTCTGCGTCTACAAGAGATACCGAGTAAATCTATTGTTTTCCTTATTGTAATTTTGAAAAATGGAAAATGACTTTCTCTTTCAGTTGGCCAAGTCCAGCTCTGAGGGGAAGATTCAAGTCCCAAACCGTTGCTGCTGGCCCTCCAAATGCCTCTGTGTATTCTAGTCCAGGAAGAAATAGTCCAGTGCTGGGCAGTCCAGGAAAATACAGCCATGCAGCCGCCTTGTCTCCAGACCTGGGGAGTCCTGGACGCTACAGCCCAGCTTGTGTCAACCACGCGCTCTTAAAACTGCGTTACTTTTCAGAGCCTCCTGCCCACTAAAATATGTTTCATCTTCTCGGGACTTCAATTATATTTTCTTTGTTAGAGTGGAGGGGAAAAAAATTACAATGTTACTGAAGTGACATGATGTTTGTATTTGGCTATTTATTTTTCCTCAATTGAGGACAAATATATGTTAAAGAATTTGAATATATGTCTCTATGCCATATACGAGATATAGATTACTGGTGATTTGCAAGAAGTCAGTGACAGTCAGTGCAGTTGTCCAGTAGCTATGAATTAATTAACCCTCGTTACCAGTAGAGCAGCGAGCTGAACCTTTCCTTAGAGGTTAGTGGTATTTTACTATCACCAAGTGTAATGATCACAATGAATCCATTAGCCCTCAGCTGCATTTCTTTGCTTGGATCCTCTGGATGGAGCACGTCATCAGTAAATAGCAATCTGATTAAAGGAAATAAATAGCAAGCAGCAAAATGTTCCTCCACTTGCAGGGGGAAGTGCTCAAATTGAAAAGTCTGAAACAAAACCAGGGTGACAACAACTTTCCAGCCCTGAATATGAATGTGGAACCATCTGCATAATCGGAAATTATGTTTATAGCCAGCGATTTGTAGACAGAGTTGTTGACAACAACATACACCCGTATGTGGATATACACACACACACACACGTGTATATGTGTACGTGTATATATATACACATGTGTGTGTATATTTATGTACACAGGGAGTTTTGAGTCTTTGCTTGTTCTGAAGATACTAAAAACAGCACTATACTGAGTGTTTTAGTAAAGGGGAACTAAAGAAATTTCTTGTATTCCTTTAAATGTTAGTTTGAAGATTTAAAACTCTAAAATAAAATTAGTGTTTTTTTCCCACAGCTTTTAATCACTAGTAGATTTTAGTAGTTGTTACACAAAAGCACATCAGCAATAATTTAAGGAAAGTTACCAGCAACATATCTTAATGGTCTAGTTTGTAATATACTTAAGAAGTGGTAGCCAGTGATTTGTGAAGTGGAACTTACTTCTTTATATTCCAGCTGTCCAGAGAGGAGTAAAGACTCAACTATTTTTCTTGAAAGGGAAGCTTTGACTATGTCTCCAGTCTAGATCTAGCAGGTAACGTTTGTTGGAGCATTCATTAATTTTATTCTTTAGCTTTCTGGAAGAATGACTTGTTTGGACAGTATGAATGATACTGAAATTAAGAATGTTTTTTTAAACCCAGAGAGTTTTCTTTTAGCTTGCTTAATGGTTGTGATGTTGCTTGAAAGAAGGCTTCCAGAACCATAGTGCTCTGTTCTTCATAGGTCTTTATTAAAAAAAAAAAAAAAAAACCTTAAAGTCTTATCTTTACACCTTTACTATGACTAGGAAACTAACAGCTACCAAGACTGTGAAAAGGTAAAACAGGTGGGTTAGGAGTCACTGGTGCCACGCAACACCTGAGGAAAACGTATAATCTATCTTGACCTTTTTAACTTACGTGTCTACAGGAACACTAATTGTAGGCCAGATGCTGTAGTATCTCTTTACTAGTGGTCGGGTACCACACTAGCGCGCACCATTACGTAGGCTGGAATGAAGAATCCAGAGCTTGATAGGTTTGGTGGCTGTTGCACACAGTAATGTGACTGTTTCGTACACAAACTGTAATCCTTGAATAGGTTCGTTATTTGGTATAAACCTAAACTGCACTTAATGCTTTTGCAAGCTTAATAGTGCCTTTTGTAACATACTTTTTAATTAAAAATTTTTGTTCTTTTAAAAGTTTAAAAGTGGTATCCACTTACTATGGGCACATTAAACACAGTTTTCTTCTGGAATTTCTGAATAGAAGGTACTTCAAAAGTCTCTTTTGAGTTTGATCATTTGTTAGACAGCTCTACACTGTGGGACAACATTCCTATTTTAGAAATAATAATTAAAAAAGCTTAATTAGCTCTTTCTAATTAAGTCTACTTCCACGTAGCTGGACATTTGGAAAGAGTTATTCAACTTGAATACTTGTCATTCAACTCTATTACAGCCAACAACCTGCATGGTGGGGCATGGGGTAGGAAAACGAGGCTTTGCGAGCGAGCTCTGGAGGTGGCACAGAACAGCCCCTGCCCTGCTGTGCAGCTGAGCACATTGACCACGTCTTCCTTACGCTTTTGTGGGGCTCTTTTTTGTTTTTTTTTTTTTTTTTTTCTCTTGGTGTAGCACTTCGTTCTTGTCAAAAACAGCTTCTTTAGGTCTTAAATTCCTGCTTTTTTACATCAAAAGGCGTTGAGGTTTTGTTTTAAAGTATTTTAATGTCAATTAAGACTTTTAAAATAATTCTGGATAAATTGTTAAAAAAATATCACGTCTAGGCACTTGCCCAGTAACATTTTAAAAACAAGCCTGTTGCTGAGTACACCCAGTGTACACGATCCTCCAGCCATCTTGATCTTCAGGAGACATTGGCGTTTTTAATACACACTTTATTACTGAGCCAAGGGACTGATACTAATGCTGTATTTTTTTTTCTTATATCCTTTTGCCCTTATTACTACTTGCTTTAAGTTTAGATCTATATTTCTGGTACACAAGCACCCTCACTATCATCGCCACCACCACTGACAAACCCTTGCTTAC
Source organism: Tinamus guttatus (assembly GCF_000705375.1). The sequence continues at coordinate 343,190 of NW_010588979.1, read as the reverse complement.
TACTTTGTAATTTTGTTCCAGCTTTGGTTGGATCAGGACACTTTTTTAAACAACTGTCTCATATAATTTGCATTTTAGTCCAGTTGTATTGCATTTTAAAATGTATTTTTTTTCCTAACAATAGATTTACTTCAGCTGTTAAAAACAAGTAGCAATTTATGTAGCGACTTGGCCACTCATGCCTGTAATGAAAGCTCTTCCAGGCAGAGCCTGTGGATACACTTTAAATCAGACTGCGATTACATGATTTGTGTTTTTATAAAGAGTCAGAAGTTCACTTTTAATGCTGCAAAAGGTCTTTTTTTTTTTTTAATTAGCCAAATGTCATGTTAAAAAGAGTTACCCTGCTTTCTATTCAAAAATAAATGAGTAGTTAAAGTGTCACAATCATCTGTTGACTTTGTGTGGGCACAAAGAGGGGGTGAGTCTAGGGGCTGGCACTGGGACCTGGTAGATGGCCAATTCAGCCAGTTCTTACTAACATCCCACCAACATTTGCCAAAAAGGCATCTTTTGTGTGTTACAGTAAGACTAAACTTTGTTATGCCGCTATTTGTAATGCTAACATAAAGCAAAGCAGCAAGGTGCTTATGAGTGCTGTGAAGATTACCATCTGCTCCAATGGAAGTGCCACTGAAAATACTGCTGATTTCCATGTACCTATGTGGGTTTTTTTAAAAATAGTGAAAAGTTTTTAGCAAAGCAAGAGAGCAGCAGTATGGACGGTACCTGAAAGGCTCTGGCAAACAGGTTCGCAGCCCCAGCCTCACCCTGGCTCCAGCAGGAGCTTGAGCTGCTCCTTCCTCTCGCTTTCCAAAGCGGCGCAGTTAGTTAGGAGCCCTCGCTGCCCAAGGAGCGCGTTTACAGTAAGACAATTTGTCTCGTCTCTATTCAGCCACGTTCTTTAAGAGCATCTCATTCAACAATTCAAATGAAGAGACAATAAAGACAATAAAGAAAGTATTTTATTCAAAACTTTTAAAAAGTTAATAGACAAAACTGATAAGTTACTCTCGTTGCATTGATGAGGTACCTCACAATGTCTTCCCCCTGCCCCTGCCAATGACGAGCACTGTGACAACATTCATATTTATTTTGTCTCCTACTGCCCCAGTTTCTTTGAAGTCATCCTGATAACCGCAGCCCTGTGTCAAACAAGGCACTAGACCGTGTGCTGCTCCGTTGCATGCCATGATTATGCGTCGTACAGCTCTGACAGAAATGCACTTGGGGTTTCTTCAGGATTCTCAACACTAAGTGGATCAGTCAAACTTGTAATTCCTTATTTATTTCTGCACTACTTCAGTATGTGAAATCTCACTAAAAGAAGTGGCCTATGTATATGGTAAAACTTTCAACATTCCAGGCATTACCTGAGCCAAGCATTGCAGAAAGGCCAGGGGAACAGCAAATGCTCTTAATCTGAAGTGGCTTCCAAGCCCTCAAATTAAACCCTGGTTCTCAGGCACCTGGATTTTTACCTGGAACAAGTTCTGCAGTGTCAAAGCTGTACAAAGGAGCAAGGCCATCACATTCTGCCTCAAATTTTTACTGAGTAGTCCAAGCACTACTCGAGTCAGGCATGGGTAGTTTTGAACAGCAGTTTGTCCCAATGCTGCAGCACCTCTGCTCTCAACTAACTCGTTTACTTTGAACCCCAATACTCTTCTCTACTTGGAAAGCAAAGTATTAAACATGAATCAATGGGAGAAAGCAGAAAAGTCTCTAGTCCTTGTAAACACGAGTCATAACACGAAGAAACAGTGAAAGATCCTGCTTTTCCCTTTCTTCCATCTTTACTCATCCCTACACCCCCCTCCCCCCATAGACCAAGTTTTAGTTAAAGGCTTTATGAGACTGAAGAACATTGCTCTGAATAGCTTAAAGGGCTTTCCAAGGACAGTGGAACACTTAATATGAGCAGCAGGTAATTCTAGCACCACAGCTCTGAGGCAAATGGGTTTTTAACCCTCTTTTCTTTATGTCCATCATCTCCAGGCACAGTTTACATGAACTCGGGGGGAGGAAGGGATGGCAGAGGGGAACAAGGATGCAACAGAGATACACATCCTCAATAGCTTAGAAAAGAGAGAAAAAAAAAAAAAGGCTTAACCCTTTGTCCTTTAAAGAGCAGAATTCCCTCAGCTGCTTCTGCAAGAGGTGAAATAAGCTGCCTCACCTTCAGTTCTAGCTGCAGTGCGATATGGGCTGTCCTTTCCAGAGCCCATACCAATTGCTTTCCTGCACACAAAAAAAAAAAATCCACAGGAGCAAGCTTTGGTTATAGATATTCACAGAAGAGAGAGAAGGAGAAAAAAAGAGAGAAAGAAAAAAATATATATACATAAATATAGTAGTGCTCTCCCAGCTGGTGAGCGCACAGACATTCAATCTTTTCGTATTCCACAGCTCAACTTAAAAGAGTTTTTGGGAACACGTGAGGACCGGGTGGCTTCAGGCTTACACAGAATCTCTTCTTTTCTGGACTGAAAGGCAGATATGAGTATGGATGAAGGAGGCAAGGGGCTAAAAGACATTTTAAAACAGTGTCACATCCCAACATAGCAGATAACCTAGTGGTACTGTAGCTGAATGTACTAGTGCAAAGAGCCGAGAGGCTGCCCCGCGGTCAGGTGCGCGTGATTTTATCGGGCGGCATGAAGCCCGTGTCGCCCAGCGCGCGCAGCGCTACCCTGCCGTTGGGCCGGATCACCAGGTGGGTGATGCTGCCGTTGTTGAGAGACATTCGCAGCCAGCCTTCCGGGGGGAACTGCAGTGCTCTAGGGAAAAGGAGAAAAACACAAGTAATGTTGGTCATCCATAAACAGTTACATTATTAGCATGCAGCGGACTGCAGCATCTGCTGTGCCAGATAAGGGGAGAATGGTTGTGGGTGCTGCAGCTTGCATGCAAATGCTCCTACACAGGCAGCGCTGGGGAAGAGAGGTCCCGGTGTGCGACTGATAGGAAAATGCAGCTTTGACAACTGGGCTGGTGCCAACAGAGCACTTTCATATGGGGAAACCCACAGATGGGAGTGATTAACATAGATAGGATTAATTCACATGGGCAGAAGGCAGAAGCCATAACCCTCTCAGGTTGCTGGGAGAGCTGAGCAACCTAATAACAAGCACGAGGACAGATGTGGTGGTTCAGCTGCTCACTGAGCCAACTGCAGTACCACAAAACCCCACACTGTTTAGGGCAGTTAGGGGCAAATAGGACTCACTTGCCCACGTAAGCCTCCCAGCAGACCAAAAGCATAAGCCCTATTCACATGTCTAGCAGTGCTAGACATGGCTAAAGTCTTAGTATTAGTAAGGCTAAAATTACTCCAGGTAACCACAGGAGGGAAGATGTAATGACCTATTACACACTCCAACTACCAGTGCGTCTACTGCAGAAAGTCAACAGAATTACTTTCCTTCAGGTATCAGTTACTTGTACCAAAAAGATAATCACTTTTTCTGTTAAAAAAAAATCAGTATCACTGGTCTTCCTAGTCTCTAGCTATTTTATTCTAAAATTCTTAACTTAGCAGTCTCCAGAGTTCAACCAATTGTACCAAACAGCCAGAGAAAAATGAAGTTCTTGCAAAAACCCCATATCATAGATAATACTGTGGAGTAATTTGGCTTTGAACATAGGATAACATTTTAAAAGAATAAAATAAATAAGTCCACCTAACTCGAATTGCATTCAACCTCATTATCACATGGCCTATAGTGAAAGGTGAAGTATAGAAGAGGGGTTAGCTTTTCTCTTTGCCTTTAATTCCATCCTTTTGTATTACAGGAAAAGACTAGGCAGTGGCAAGACAACCTCTTTTGGAACAGGAAAAAATATCTTATATTTGATCAATAATCATAAGCATATGAATACTGAAGAGCTTTACAGCAGTCCACAGTGCAGACAAGATAGCATTTAAGTAGTTCAGCCAAATAAAGCTGACTTTGTAGCTATTGACTAGATTAAATTTTAATCACAAGTGTCCTGCTCAAGACAAATCATCTCATAGACAGTGCTTTGTTGATGGGGGAGAGGAATAAAACAGGCTCAAGTGACTAGTCCTGGACAAGGACCTAGGACTGTTTTCTCCTTCATGAGCCACCTTGATGGAAGATCCACTTCCCGCACCCCAATTCAGCATCAGATGTCCTTGCAAGGATACACTAACATAACTTCAAGATAGGACCAGTATCTTTCATTAGTAAAGATTTCTCAAAGCTAAATAGATCTTTCAGTAGGTGAGATCAAATTCATGTCACTTCAAAAGAGACATCCAGACAGATGCTCTATTTGTTGTCTTATCTGACAGCCCACACAGGCACTGTCTGCAGTTTTTTTGTGAAGCAGATGCTTTAAAGACCTACAAAAGAAGGTTTCAAACCTCGAAGACTTTTTTTCTAGGCTTAGTCATCTTCACTTTAGAATGGAGATTTTCTAGCTTTCAAACACATTATCGCATCTGCAAATTGATCCTGTTGCAGGAGCAGCTGCTCCTAACGCAGCTACCCATCACCAACCCCATGAAAACCTGCCAGACCAACAGATTTCCTGGGTCAGCAGTGCAAGCAACAACACTACTTGAGCAAAGCTATAACCTTTCAAAGAACATAGGTGAACACAGAACCCAACAGGTACCTGCACACAATATAACGGATCACGTTGGCATGGCAGACAAAGATCTCATAGCTGTCTTCCTCCTGCTTTGCATCAGCTCTATGAATGAAGTTTCGAAAAGCAGCCTCAATGCGAGCTCCATCTTCGTAATACTGCTAATGGCACAGAGTTCATAATTAAACATTGCTCCGAGCAGCATGTGCCATTATCTGCATGCGCAGATGGGATGCATCTTCTAAAGGGTTCTTTAGAGGTACACGCTTGAGGCTGACCCAAATGCGAGTTATTTTAACCATTCCATACACTTACTGAGGAGGGGAAAATATGCAGTTATCTAGGGTCTATGATGAAAAGCATCAGTACAGACAACATGTATTAAGAGTGTTAAAAATAAACAAGCAAATAAATAAAAAGTTACCACAGCTTCTGGTTTCCAGTGAGAGACTGGCGGATCTGGTTCTATTGGTGCTCCTTCTCTCAGCAGATCAGTGCTAATTTTTTTGACTCCTGCAAAATTATATACCTGTTCAGGAATTTGTTGTTGCTTCACCTTACACTGCAAACAGGCCCATAAAACTTGAGCCTATACCTTTTTCAAATACTATATACAAAAAAGCCTTAACCTCAGCCCTAAAGTCCTTTCTAATCTACATAATTTCCTATCTAGGACTTTAAATTTCTACAACACAACTGCTTAGTTAACAGCAAGGGGGAGTTTATTCCAAAAGAACAAACAGAACAGCTAAACAAATTTGGCACTGTTGAGACTTCTCAGTGCTACCTAAAATAACAGGCCAATAAATAATGCCAATGCTACATTTTTAATGTTTTAATCTCTTTTAGTCTGTGGATGAAAATCTTTTGGACTCCAGAGAACTAGAACAGAATGTTTAATAGGAATGGACTTTTCTCCAGAGAGAACCAGCTATAGTGAGAAGTCTTTGTGCACATATACAGGCATCTGAACTATTCTCATTAGATTTCTGTATTTTTAACATCAGATATCACTGCAATCAGTAATTTCTGCATTTCAGTGCGACCGAGACGTGCAGAAATCTAATGCAGAGTTTAGACTAGATACTCACATCACAACTTACAGACAGCCAAGGTTTTGCTTAAATGGCAGCTACTGGGCAAGGATGGGGAAAAAAGACCAAAAAACGTGGCAGCCACCCCACTCACTACAGAAATCCAGACCCTTTACCTTCACAGGTGTGCCACATCTCCCTCTGCACACCTGCTAACAGTGCACAAGGGCCTGTTAATTAACCCACCACTAACACCTGGAATTTATGTTTCTCTTCTCTCCTGCACTATGGCACCCTGAGGCCAGGTAAGGACTGAAGTTATCCTGATGACCTGTGACAGTCTTTGCTCACAAATGTGTAAAGGAAGGAAGGGCAATCAGCAGAGTTCTCCTACACAGCAGAACATACTGGTACCAGCCTATTCACTCAGAGGGTCCAGCTCCCTCTCGTATTTTTAAAGATGAACTGGAAACAAGCACAATTAGGGTGGTTAGTTTCTTTAATTACAAATACAGACATATTCACACAGCTCTAGAAAGTTATTAACAGCTCAATTACACCTTAACTCAAAGAGAAGCTTAGAACTCTGCTGGAAGCAGTTCTGAGAATCAGAAGACCCTGGTACATTAACAAAAGTCACTTACCGGGGAGATATTTGCTGATTATTTCAGTTGTTTCAGTTGCTCTAGTCATGGAGGAGTGGATAATCTGATCAAATTTCAACCCCAAGCTGGCCAGTCTGTGCCCAGTCAGTTCAGCCTGTTCTCGACCTTAAAAATGGTATTCACCATTTACATCACTGATACTCAAGTAAGAACCTCACACAATCTACCCAAGAAATTGCACAGCAGAGATGCTAGTTCACTACCAAGCCACAGGATCAATGAGTGACACAGACGGCTGTAATTATAATTTCATGCAACTGATCAGTATTCCCAAAAAACCTGCTTAGCACCGAAAGTGAAATATATCTGATTACAAACACTCCAAAAGAAAATAGTCTGGTTAAAAATAAAATCTTTTCATAACTCAGCAAATTAACAGAATCCATCTTACAAGCAATTAATTTCCACCCCAGGCACAGAGTTAAGTTTCAGTGAAAAGCCTTAGCCCTGGAGAAATATGCCAGCTGGCATGCCAACTTAGCCCAATCCCCTTAGAATAGTTTTGATTTTCCATTAGGAAGTTTCTCTACATCTGTGATATGTAGTTAGAACTCTGTAAAATATGTTTCAATGTTTGGATTTGGAAGGTCAGAAAAGGGAAAAAAATAATCCACTTTATATCTAACTTATTTAGTATCTTTTTTTAATAGAAAGAAGCCAGCATAGCCAGTAAGTGGATTAAGGTTTGGTAGTGAGACCCAAAACAGAGGTGAGTTACTGACCTGTACGGATCAAGATGGTGGCAAATTAGAAGTATATATTTTTTTCCCCTCTTCAAAAATAAGTAGCACAATATTTCTAATGTTACATACCAAGGGGGGTCAGAGTTCTATCTTTATCAGCCCGGCCGTCCAGATTATACTGCGAATGGCGGATGAGGAATATGTGCCTGGTGGCTTTTGCTTTGCAGTGATCTAAACGTGAGGCAAGTTCTTCTTCCCCAGTTTCATCATTCTTCTTCTTGAGGTTGATAAGAGCCAGTGGTTCACGCCTGAACAAATACATTTCAACATAGACATTTTTACAGGCGAGATTAACAGACAGAGGAATTTCTTTACATATGGATAATCTTGCCTTAGTTCCAGGTTTAACTGAAATACTAAACTTGATTATTTAGCCATTTATGTAGCAAAACTGATGCAAACCATTGTGCAACAGCTATAAATAAAAGTCCATATTTATGGTAAAAAAAAAAAAAAGAAATAGAGAGACATTAATACCACAGGTTAGACGGTATAACTGAAATCATTAATAAATTTACTCTTTAGCAACAGCCACCCCTCAACTAATTCTTTCAAGATCAAGCACAGGGAAAAGTGTGTCACACTCATTATCTGTGCTACTAAATGTCATCTAGCTGGCACGTGCTTGGGCAACTCTGCCACATACATCAACTACAGTCTGAGCTCTACTCCCCGTATCAGCAATATTGAGACATCAAAAAAGGCTACTAAGTCTGAAAGTTAACTCTCCCTTGCATCAAGGGAAATGTTTAGCAAAACCAGGATCTACAATTAAATAAGTAGTTTTAGCGTGGTTTAACTAGAAATAACTGTATTTAATGAAAGGCGCTGTGATTTTTATAATGCACACTTGATTCTGTTTCATCTCAAAAATCAAATCAGGATTTTATTACAATAAAAAAAAAATCTGTTAGTGCTTAAGTTTGGATTTACTATGATTAAACAGGAGACTGACATAAGTCTCCCTAGAGAGATAATTCTAGCAGACAGAAGCTGAATGAGCCAAAGCTCAGTACAGACATTTGCACATCCTAACTGCTGGATCAGGAAAAAAAAAGAGGGGGGAGTTACAAGGGAGTTATCCCTGGGGTGAATGCAGCCAACACTGTGAAGAACACAGCCAAATTCAGAGTTCAAAGCAATAGCGCCCACACTGACTTGTGGTTCAAGGGTCAACACAACTAGCAGACTGCTAAAAAGAAGCAACTTTGTGTAGAAATGAAGCAAAACAGAAATAAGGCTAATTCTGGCTTGAAACAGTAGATAAGCTTTCTGCGCCCTTGGGCTTTGATCAACTAAGAGCACTAAAGCTTTGCAATCTCACGAGGGAAAGAAACTACAATAAAGGGATCTGCACATGTCCAGAGAGGGAGAAGTCTCTGACTTGTTCCAGCCAAAACATGGGAGACCTTTCTGCAGGGCACACTGCTGCCCAAGATGAAATCCTACCCAACCAGTATCGAGCGCATCCCGGTTTCAGCAGTTCATCCCTAAATCTCCAGCTGGAGCAGAGCCCTGTCCGCTCTTTGCTTGATCCGGGACCGGGCCGGCCGGCTCCTGCCGCTGCCCGTCTGCCACAATCCGGGTGTGAGTCAGGACATCGATTCCCTGTTCAGAGGACTCCAAACTCCAAAGACCCCCAAACCCAACTCCTTTACAAAGCTCTTGGCAACCTGAGTCCCAGTTGATGTTTAAGTTCACATATCTGTGTGTGTGTGTGTATATATATATATATATTATATATATATATAAAATACATGCAGACATATCTATGTCTATAAACATACTTAGCCCATGTTTAAGTTACATATATATATACACACACACCCCATATATATATATATTTATATATATAAAATATTTAGCACGCATTTAGACTCAATATACATATTTTTAGCCGAAGTTTAAGC